>JAADVO010001032.1:0-11214 GCA_023335655.1 Globisporangium spiculum
ATGCATTTTAATTTATAGTGAGTCAATGTGGAGGGTATGTTCAAGCGAAACGTGACCGAAGAAGCATTATAAGACTTCAGTGCAGTTGTGGATGCAACATGTAGGCAACAAGTATGTTACAAAGTGCTTTGGCTGCCAAATACTACCCAGGAGTTGCTTAGAACTACATCGTAAAAGTATCAAATTTTCGCATGTGAGGCATCAAATATCACGTTTACTATATATCAGGTTTTGCCCATACATTTATATAGGAACGGCATCGGTGGAACGAGTGTATCATGTATAGAAGGATATCATGTTTATCAAAGATTAAATTAGCCAGGTTTAACTGTACCACCTTTTTCATCGCAAAGCAAGGAAACCCCATGTCGTTTACAACATACATACTTATAGTACTACCCCGCACACAAAAGCCATGACAACCGACACTCCAGCATATTCGACGAGGCTCATTCCCACCCAGCAGCCCACCCAGTAGCTCAGCTGAGCGCGACGTGAACGGACGATGCTGGACCTGCTCGCGCGGCGCCGTGCGCTGCCGCGCTCGCTGTCGCTCATGACGTTCAACGTGCTGGCGCCGTGCTACTTCCGCCACGGCGGGCGCGTCGAGAGTGACGACCGTGCGGCATTCCTCTCTCGCGCGCAGGCGCTGATCCACGCGATCCAGCGCGAGCGCTGCGACCTCGTCTGTCTGCAGGAGTATTGGTTCAACCGCGAGTACCGGGCCGCATTTCGCAAGGCGTTCTACTCGTCACACTACATTCACACGCTCAAGCGACCAGGTGAGAGGCTCGCTCACTCACCATGCATGCGGGAAGCGATTATCATTCCGGTGTTCACGCGCTGACACTTGCTTTTCTTCTCTTTCCGCCCATGCCATGTGTATGTGTATATATCATTGTAGGTGACAAGGAGGACGGGCTCGCGATCTTCGTGGAGAAACACAAGTTCGAGATCCACCACGTGCAGCACATCGACTTTGACCACGCGGGTGACCGCGTCGCGCTGCTCATGCACGTCGCGACCAAGTGGAACCGCCACGACGTGCCGCTCATGCAGCGGGTATGCGTCGCTTGCTTTTCTCTTGCGCTGAGCTATTCGTATATGTACGCTCACGAATGACGATTGGTGGTGTTATGCGATTACAGTCCTTTTTGGTGATCAACTCGCACCTGACGTTCCCGCACTGCCAGATGTATAAAGACATGCGTCTCGACCAGATCAAGGTCGTGCTGGAGTCCGTGCGCGATTACGTCACAAGGGAGAGTCTCCAGAACGTGCCAATTGTAAGCTGCTATTCTTCATTATCCTTACAAGCTCTTCCTTCGACAGTGGCTCTCTTCACTCACAACAAACTCTGTCGCTTGTAACCATTTCCTCTCAGCTCATGTGCGGTGATTTCAACGATTTCAACGACCCGGTACACAGTCTCGTGCTGGACGAGGGCTTCGCGAGCGTGTTCGCGCACGTACACGGCCGCGAGGCGCGCATCACGCACTGCAACCACAACAACCGCGAGGTGGGCGTGGATTTCATCTTCGCCTCGCACTTACAGGGCGACGCGTCGCGACGGAGAGCGGAGCAGCTGGTCGTCGAAGACGACGGGGTGGGTAAAGCACTGCTGGAGTTCGAACAGCAGACCAGTGAGCCACCGCAGGGAAAGCACAAAGAAGGAGAAGCCAAGGACTCGTCACCACGACTGGAGCTGGTGCCGAGAGAGTGCCACTTGTCGCCGCGGAATCTCACGGACGAAACGCGGCTGAAGCGCCCGAGCTTTGGCCACGACTGGCGACTCGTGCAGCCCCCACAAGAGAGCCAGGGATACGATGAAGAAGCGCTCGTGGACTACTGGAGAATGGTGTCAGACCATCGCCCGCTGATCGCCACTTTCGACGTGCTCGCGCCCGGCACTTCGTCTGCTTCTGCTTCATCTTCAGCTTCTGTGTCTTCCTCTATGTCTCTGGCTCCGTCTTCTAGGCTGGTCCTGTAAGGCGTGGCCGGGTACTCAAGAAGATTTTCGAAGCCTGTGTGCGTACAGAGAAGGAGAAGAAAGAGAGCGAACGGGAGGATGCGAGTGGAAACAACGCTGTAATTTAAATCAACGCGTAGAGTCATTTTGAGAAAAAGAAGGAACACGCAGTTAGTGATGTCTCCTGGGTGAGTATTTGCTTCTATAATCTGTTGTCTATTGTTGTTGTCTTTATGGAGTTGTGTGCTCAGAGGGCAGTGCGAAAGCCCGACCGACAAGCAGCCAGAGAGCGAGAATTCAGAAAGATCAGTAAGGAATCGCGTACGGATCCAGCGTCTGTCTGTACGACGACACGTCACGGAGCGCATGGAGCAGCTCCATTTGCGCAGCTTCCGCCTGTACCAGCGCAGCCTCGATGTACTGCTCTTTCCAGACGCGGAACGACCTCCGCACCAAGAAACACACGAGTTTCCCAGCAAATGCCTGCGCAGCAGCTGCTCTCTCTGCTTTGTGCAGATGCGCGACAGTCATTACTGCTCGTTCTCGTTTGTATCGCTTGGTGAGAGGCGTAAATATTACTCTCTGCACCTTCAAGCGGTCGAACGCGCGTTGCAGGTGCTGCCGCCGGAAGCCCTTGACGATGACCGCGAGCGTCTTGAGACTCTGGACACGCTGCTCAATGCTGAATGCCTGCTGCAGGTGGTGCATCTCCTCGAGTGCCAAAAGCAGCATGCTACCGGCGAAATTCGTCCGCGGGATGCGCCAAGGAACCGATTTGAACTGGATCGAGCCAAGCGCGGGCGAGATGCACTGGCACTTCGCAAACCAGATCCAGAACGCGCGCTTTTGGGTGGCGAGATGCTGGCGACGCACACTTTGGAGCAGTATGGAGAGCGCGCAGATGCGCAGCACGCGCTTGTGAAGCGCGGATTTCGTTCGCTTCAAGCGCCATGAGCACTGGAGATTGCGGCGGTACTCGTTGTAGGAACAGTAGAAAAGCCGCTGTTCGTGCTGATGAGCTAGAGCTGCTGACTTTGCTGCTGATGACGTTGCAACCTTTGGCGCTTTCCGTAGCGACGTCTGGATGCAGAGCACAGGGTGAAGCATGCGCCTTCTCGCCGGCAACTGGTTCCGCCATCTGACAAAGCACTTGCGCACTAGCTGCCTGCTTTGCAGCTCTCGATACACCACGACACGTTCCCAGCAACGCACCTGAGCGACTCTCACAAAGCTCTTCCAGTTTGCAAACATGAGCGCCATCAGCTGGTCCAAATTGTGCTGGCACGATGCGTTCCAGTGCTCGAGCTCCAGGATCGCCAGCTTGGCGTGCGCGATCGTCACGATCGCGTCCATGCGCTGGCTCCTCCAGCGCAGCCAGCAGTGTGCGACTTGCTTGCGCTGAGAGCCACGCACCACTCGAGCAAGCAGCAGCAGCCCATTTCGGATATCGCGAGCCGTCATATGCCATCGACACCACTTCAAGTAGATTTGCTGGACCAGTCGCTGCTTGGCTCGCGTTTGCATCGCACACACCTTGGTTTGTGTATCGCGCTTTCGCATTAGAAGCGTCTTCCAGCTCGCCCAGCAGCAGCGAATCACCACTCTGTCGCTGCTTCTCTTTGCCAAAAGCAGCAGCACCGCGTTCTTCTTCTTGGCACGCTGCCTGTCTGTCATCGCCCTCCAAAGCAGCAGCACTTTGCGCTTCTTCTGCTGCGCACTCAAGCAATTGAACAACAGTAGTATTTTCTCCATCGCGTACGTTTGTTTCTTCTCCAGCTCGGCAGAAATCCTCAGTTCTATCGTGATGCTGCACCACTTGTGGAAAACTGAAGCAACCCACTGAGTGCGAAGCTCCGTCAGAAGCCCCACAAGCACAGAGACCGCTTGCGCACGATGTCTCCACTTCGCGAATGCTCGTGCAACTCTGTGTCGCGAGCCAACGGCGCTTGTCGCAACAACAGCCGCGAGTTTGGAGCTAAACAGAATGAGATTGCGCTCCCGCAGCTCGTTGATCTGCATTCTCAAGCCGACGCTCTCCAGCAACAGGTTCTCGTTTCGGTTCTCCAGCGTCTCGATCTCGCAGAGTTGGCGTTCAGACGCCTGGGTCCACGAAGTGACTCGTGCCTGTTCGATCTCCAAATTGGCTTGCTTTACAACGGATTTCCACTTCCCCCAGGCGCTTTGCGCTTCCAAGTACACTCGGTTCTCAAACATTCGATTGTAGACCAACCACTTGGTGCAATGAGAATATTCCGTGAACGCGCACCAGTCACTCCAGTGTTTGCGCAACTTGCGCTTACTCCACGCATTTTGCAGCTTGAGAACCATTTTCGCAGTTGAACGCCGGCGTTTGATGATAATCCACCACTTTGAGAGCACGCGACGCAGCGTCTTGAGCTGGAAGCGCCTTTTGGTGGCGTTGAAGAGCGAATTCAGTTGCTTTTTGGCCTCGTGCGTGGACCTCCATTGCGCAAAGAGCCCCCGGAGCGACTTGCTCTGCCGCTTGTGCAGCAGGAACGCAACGCTTTTCATCAAGTGCTGGCGCTTCTGCTGTTTGAGCGCGTTCTGCGCACTCAGCACGATCATCATGGACTCGCGGCGCTGGATTGCCTGGTGACTCACCTGAAGGCGCTTGAAGCCTTGATGCAAGTGCCAAAGTCTCAGAGTCTCGACCAAATGCGAAATTGTGAAAATCAATTTCTGTTTGCTGACAAAGTCGGATTTCCACTTAAGAAAGCAGTTGAAAACTCGTTTGCGACCATTTTCGCTCACAAAGGTCTTCCAGAGCACGCCCACAGCTCTCTTCATGCGGGCGAACCCACACCAAGAGCTCAACACTTTCGACATTGTTCCAGTGATGCGTTTGCTGATTTGCTGAGTGACTCTGGCTTCAAACTCCCGCTTCTGGTCTTGGATACACATTCGCCAGTTTGAGAAGCATGACGACAGGCACGGCCGCTTCCAGGCCATGTACATGATCATCGCCACGTGCTTGGCGTTCTCCGCCCGATGGCTATGGAGCTCCTGCTGCGCGCTCGCGAGTTGTAGCCTGTGAATGGCAATAATGCCTTCGCACTTCCAGTGGTGGAATGCGCACCAGATCGCAGTCTTCAACTGCCGAGTGAAGACTCGCTTTAACAGCGTTCTCCGCTCAATGCTGAGGTCTGTAAACCGCGCCCAGCAGTGAAAACTGGCTCTGATCGACAAATGCTCCCGATTTCCAGTCAAATGGCTCCAGAACTGGCGGATGCGCTTTTTCTTCGCTACCTGCTGCCTCCACCTGAGAAAGCAGTAGCTCTGGGAGCTGTGAGCGTGGCGGCGATGCGCCAGTCCTTCCATCACAGCGCGCACGAGTTTCAGCGAGTTCTGCTGGGATACTTTGATTTGTTCGTAGACCATGAGGCGGTCTCTGCGCTTCCACGAGCTCCATTCAAAGCGCAGCCAGCTGCATCGGAAGATCTTGGAAATTGTATGCGTAGCACGCGCTTGCTGGCTATGAAGCCTGTGATTTCGTCGCAGCGTTTGCCACACTGTTCTCAACACCATCTTCTCAACCACAGAGTAGAGTTGACGGAGTCTCTTGTGGCAACGGTTGACCGAGGTCCATTGTATCCACACAGAGCGCTCCAGTTGTCGGATTCTGATTCGAAGAGCTCGTCGAAGGGCTTGGCGCCTCGCTTTTCTACTGCGTGCGAATCGAAGCCACACTGAGAAGTACACTCTGAGCGACTTGGTCACCAGCAGCAAATCCGTCAGCTCCTCTGCGCGTTCCTGAGACCGGTCAAGGAGGATTTGGTTGACAGTCGACTGGAGATCGAGCGCCTGGTGCTTGACGCAGCGCCCCCACTGCTGGAACGCGAGCTTCAGCGCCATTCTATGGATGTGGTCGGCTCGTTTTTGCAGGGCTCGCCTCAGCGCTGCGTTATGGTTGCGAAAGTCTCGCCGCCATAGAACAAAGTACTGTCGTAGGGAGTTTCTACGACAGTTGTCCATAAAGCGCGCGTGTTTCTGCCTAAAGCTGCGCACTTCTCGCGCAGAATCCCTCCAGCTCTTGAAGGTTTTCTCCACAGTATACCGCGAGGTAACCATTCCCACTACTGAGTCCAGTCGAGCGAGCGCACGACTCCTCAGGACCAGATGGGCTGACGTGTGCACTGTGAAATTGAGCCAGCGCATCCACTTGATCCGCAGATTCTTCATGACCAAGTGTCGTCGTAGAATCCGCGCGAGCGCCTTTCGCCTTTGTATGGAAAACCTGGTGAAGTGGTGCCATTTAGAGAGCAAACCCTGGAGTTTTGGATGCGCTGCTGTCCTCTTTGCAAACGCCAAAGAAAACACCAAATTGTGGTGCTGGTCTCGCTGGTAGAGTAGTTTCCAGCTGCCAAACACCACTCTCTTCGCTGTGCGCTGCTGGGCACCAGTCATTCTCATCTGGATTTTCATATGTTGGTGATTTCGAACCCGCAACCTGTGCTTCACGTAGCAGTTCCACTTTTTCCACACGTGCTCTAGCAGCTCTTGGATTTTGCTCTCTCGTCGCTGCTCGCTCTTGCAGGCCATCACGTGCCGCCATTTCCACTTGCCGAACGCCTGGAATTGCCAGCCGAAGGCGATTTTCCGCTTGAGAAAGCGACAGAAAGCCACCGCACTCTCCTTCTTGCGACTCTGGAAGCCACGCCAGAGGGCGAAGTAGAGGTACTTGCGTTGCGTGTTCCAGCGCAGTAGCGACTGCTGGTTCACGAACTTGCGCCAGCGCGTAAGGGTCGAATGCAGACACTGTCGCGCCTGCCTAGTCACTCTGGTTTCCAACTGTTGGCTCACAGCTGCCAGTCGAAGAGCCTGGTGCCTCCAGCGAGCAAAGTTCAGTCTCAGGTTTCTCGTTATTCGCTTCATCAGAACTCGACCCAGCACTTTCCGCTTGAGCCTCGCGGCTTTCGAGCCGCGTGCCCATTGCTTAAAGAGCCGTCGTAGGAATCTGTCGCGATTTACGTCATTCATGAGCAGAGCGCACTGCAGCTGCACTCTGTTGCGAAGCTTCTCGGAGCGAGCGAACTCGCTCTGCCATTTCAGTTGCGTGGCTTCCATTTTCGCCACCAGTGCGCGCGTCTCGTACTTGGCGGCGACCTGCTGCTCGTCCACCAAAATCGTCTGACGCCATAGCGACCAGCTTTTCTGCAGGTACACACGCTTGACCCGACTTATAACAGCCCTCAAGCGCCTTCTTTTCGCGAGTTCACAACGAACATGATCTGAAAAAGCCCTGAACAAACCTTCGACGAGCGCTTTCTGTCGTCTGAGCTGGGAATCTGCGATGCACTTTCGACTACGCGACTGTGAGGCAGCCAAACGCATCCACAGCACGAAATGCCGTCGCCGAAGCCGCGTTCGGTGGTGTACTCTATGGAAGTGAGCGGCAACTCGGTCATAGAGACGTACCCTGATGATTCGCCACTTCCACGCGGCGAAAAACCGTCTCAGAAGCTCCTGCTGCTTCATCTGAGCGAGCTTTTGGCTCTGGAAGCCCAGGAACTGATGCTTGCTCTGCTCTTGCAAAGCGTAGGACGCGCGGATCTCCTTCATCACCGCGTCCTGGTGCAGTGAGTACATCATCTTCTCCTCTTCTAGCGCCAGGTGCGCAGACTTGAGCACGTTGGTCCACTCCAAAGCGCACCGCTCGACGCATTTCAGGCGGAGACGCGTCAGGAAATGCTGCAAGAGCTTGCGTCTGTGCTTGCGCAGGATCTGGACCAGCAACTTCTTCCGCTTCGTGACTCGATGGGAAACAGTCGACCACGCGCGGAACACCAAGAGAAAGCGGCGATGCAGTGCACGTTGAAGAATCGCTTGGTGCCGGCGCTTCACCTGAACGCGATACCTCCAGACTCGCAGCACGTGGCGCCAGAGCTGCGCCTGGAAGTAATGAGTCGCAATCTTCTTTTTCTTCTTTGTGAGACACCACTCGGCCTTCCACGCGAAGAAGCTCACGCGCTTGAGCTCGAGCCGTCGCTTGAAGCGCAAGCGGAAGCACTCGTCGTACAGGTACTCGGTGGGGAACGCGTCGTTGCCGTTCGCTACAGGGATATTTGCGGTAGAAGTACACACAGTCGAAGTCCCATGCCGCAGTACGTCTGGATGGAACGAGATTGTCCTCTGCGACCGCTTCCACCGCTGGAATGCTACCGCGAGTCTCGTCTGATACAGCAGATCAGCCAATCGGCCAACGCGCAACCGTGTCTTGCGATTTCGAGCGACCTCTGCACCGAGCGCCTGGAGCGTATCACGCTTGAGCCTCCGATCGATGCGTCTCTGCCGCTCTCGGAGCGTCTGCTCCATGAACCGCTTCCGTTGGTTGAGCAGCCTGCGCCGGAACTCATCGCGCTCGAGCGTCAGTTGCCGGAGACACGACTCCTGGACGTACGTGCGCTTCACGGCCTTGTCTGCGACGCTCTTGTTCATTTCGACGATCGTCATGAGGTCCTTGACCTTGGACTCGCAGGCAACGACGTCGGCGGCGCGGTCCTCCGCGATCCTGGAGGTGCGCGCGAGCTGCCACTTGAGCCCGCGCTTCTCGCGCTCGAGCTGGTTCAGCACGGTCTCCTTCACGTACACGCATCTCTCCTCCATCTGAGCACACAGACAGCCAACTAGCCACACACACTACTGCCTCATGAAAATACGAACGGCACTAGACCTGAGGTTGAGTCACGAAGGAAGGACACACTACCTCACGCCCTGAGTGACTGCCTTCAGAGTGAGACGCGTGGAGAAGCGTACATGCAACTTACGTACGTGAAGCAGACACGAGTGCTACCGGTGGAGTGCCAAGAGGCGGGCGCGGCGCATGTAGTAACTGATTCCTGCCTGGGAGCGTAACGCGTCGGCAGTGAACTAACTCACTGTGATGCTCAAGAATGGACGTACCCATTTGCTGCTGATGTTGTACCCATCCATCCATCTATACCCATACCTTGATGGACGAACCTGGACGACGAATATGTTGTAAAAGAGACCGCGATCTGTTTGTTCACACCATACAAGTAAGGCAGGTAAACTGAAGTTACGATCAGTGTTTTAATTGGAGCGACGACAGCATCAGATACAGTCAGCCGCGAAGCTTATTCCAGCGGGTGGCGTGTGATGCACTCGAGGATGGCACGACCCCAGAACACCTCGGCGGCCTCGAGCACGTGGCCGTCAACCACCTGTGCGGTCTTGCGGTTCGCTACGACTAGTACGGCGGCGGTCGCAGCGATCGAGCCGCGGCTGCGCTGCGCTAAGTCCAGTCTGTTCAGTCAGCCACACCCACACAAGCAAATCAGAACGAGGTAGGCTCAGCAAAACAATATGTAATGCAATCATCGATGATAGGGTACGATTTATTGGGTACACGTACAGGTGGAATGTCTCCATCTCGAGCGTGTACAGATCTGGGTGCCTGGCGAGGAGGCTCTCCACGACGTCTTCGTTGCGGTCGTCAAACGCCGAATCAATGCGTCCTGCAAGTGCATACATGTGTATATGTGTGCATTCAGTACCAAGCCAGCAAACGGCGACTGTGCTTTATCCCGAAGCTGTGACTGGGTGGGCATACCTTGCGAGCTGTAGAACGAGCACGCGGTGGCGTTGAGTCCGTCGTAGACGCCAAGCTTCTCACGGTCGCTGGACGCCACGATGCTCGGCACGCTCTGGAACTCGGGGACGCGGCTTTGCATGATCTCCAGCAGCTATTACAGCGTGCCAAGTGAGTATTCGTGTGAGTCTACTATACTGAACCATACAAGCCAAGACTAGAGCAACTACGTACCGAAGTCGAGAGCGACACGTGCGCGGGCATGATGCGCGACACGCGATAGCACTCGGCGTCCTGAGCAGCGGTTGCAGCGTCATCAAAGAACGCGTCCGGGTTGCGCACGACGGACACGGAGCCCTTGCCGCTCACGACCACGCTGCCTGGTACAATATCCGGCTGGAGCCCGCCGCAGGTGCCGAAGCGAATGATCGTCATGGGACCTTTCACGATCGCGCGCGTCTCGCGGATTACAAAGTCCATGTTGGGCGTGCCCTGTTATCGTCCCACAGAGAGCCGGCCATACGCAATGATTCATTAGATCTCATGGCCATGCCTGTGTGCCAATTACATAGAAGAACTGTGTACCATCCCGGTGGCGACGATAGACACGGACACGCCGTCCATGTCACCCGTGAAGATCGTGAAGCCGCGCGACGACTCGTGCGTGGTGAATGCGCCACCGTCCAGCAGCTGCGCGAGCAGCTTGGCGCGGTCGAGGCTGCCCACTGACACCACGCGGTTCGCGACTACAGAAACAGCATCAGCATCATTACGAGAGCCATGAATGTATCCATTCGTGAGCACAGGGGAGGGCTATGCAACTACAACTACTGTAAGCACCTTGTCCCTCTTTGACGCCGAGGTGCAATACCGTGCCGTCGGTGTGCTTCGGCATCGCATTCGTGTTCTCGTACAGCATCGCGCGTGCGTGTGTTGTGAGCTGTCTCTGTGTCTTCTTGCGAGGATGGTGGTGGATTGGCAAATGACAGAGCTGTTCGCCCGCTTGCTTGCTTCTGAGAACGCGGGCTTGATGAAGATGGGGGGAATGAGAGGATGGGGTGGAAGCAAAAAGGCAAACTGATTCCTTACCTTTGACCGCGCGACGTTTCATTCGATTGCATCAGCCAGCACGCACGCATGCATGCTGCGCTGTCCCCATGTCATCGCTGCGTCCGGCAAACGCATATAATGACGCGTTAATCGAGAGAAGCACATGCAAGCGTCATCTCCATTGAGAGAGTCTTGACAAGAGCTTCTTGCCATTAACGGCAGGCTTGCATACACAATATTGTTTGATGAGGTGTTGTGTTCCTAACTGTAGGAGTATAAATATCTACACAGAGCCTGCGACATAGTGTCAATCGTGGGTGTGGAACCGACGAAGCCCCACTGAAACCCTTTGAAGGTACGCGGGGCGACCCTCGCCTCGGATCGCGCTCGTCGCCGCCTTCCAGATGTTCGACGTGGCGTTCGTATCTCGGTTCCACAGCCTCGAACAAGTCATACACCTGGCCAGCCTGTGACGAAAGGTTATGCCGCTCCTGTACGGTCGAGGATTTTCGCATTTCCGGAACGTCTCGCACTCGCTCTGTTCGCACACGCTGCATCTGTTGCTGCTGCGGAACTCATCAACTCATCGACCAGGTACATGTCGTAGCCCGCCTTCTGAAACATC
>JAADVO010001033.1:0-11208 GCA_023335655.1 Globisporangium spiculum
AACCGAGTATTTGCGAAACATGTTTGTCCAATTTCGCAAAATCGAACCAAAATGGTAGTTTTAAACATTTACGAAAAAGACTTCGATTTTCGCGAATTCATCTGTCAATCGAAATTACTCACTTTTTGAGAGTGTTGCCTAATAGTTTCATACATTTAATAAATTACTCTCATTTGAGAATGCCTAAAACCAATAAAGTTGTTCAAATCTGGCTAGTTTACTCAAACTTTTACGAAGCATGAATACTTGCCGCGACTCAAGGATCCAGCCAACACGCAGAGTACTTTGGTCGCGTTCTTGTCGGTTTTGTTCTTCTTGTTTGACGTGGTCGAGATTAGCTAGCGTGCTTGAAAAAGTGTTGCTCTTTCATTCCTGAAATTTCGAGAGAACTCAATCTACCTCCTCACACTTGTGCTTCCTGCCTCTCGTTCCCAAGCATCAGAATCCTAGCATTAAATGAAAATGAGCACGCGCGACTAAAAGCCTTCTGAGTTTACTCGAACGGTCATTCTCTAGATGTCTTATCCCCGCCTCACGCTCGCTTTCTTGTGCATTTCAAACGCAGTCACCCTAATAAGAGGTAGTTGTTCGGTTTTCGATAAACGCGCTTGTTCGCAGTGAGTTTTACCCCCCTCGCTTCTGGATTCAATTCTATTTTCTGTGTCAGTCATCTCATTTTTATGAGTGTTTGGTTGGTCAAACTGACCTGGAGTACTCTTTTGCTGCTCACGCGTGCTAATACTCCAAGATCACGTCATGCGAACTTAGGAGTTGGCACTTCAACCTCTAAGTTTGCATAACTGGATACGTTTCCAGAAATAGTTACAACAACAAAAATACCGTGAGTGAAGGTAAAACCAGTGATTGTAGATTAAAACAAGTGAATGATGGTTGTGACTCACATGTTTTCCTCCGCCACCCATTTCAGGGAGACTTGGCCAACTTGGCCAACTTTGCGAATGAAAAGCGGTCGTTTCGTTCGGTAGAAGGAAAAGTCGTTGCCCTTCCGACGTATCTATCGTCTCAACTCAGACTGGTTATTGCACGAAATGATGGCAAGAAGAACGTTGGCCCCTGCTTCCAAGCGGAATTCCAAGAGAAGGCTCTTTCCCTAACCAGCCAGAACTTTTCGCGACTGATAGCGCTGTTCATTTGTAAACTTCTCCTCAGCCTGGCGCCAAGATCCTCCAGGTTGTTGGCACGTGCCACTGAGGACTCACAATGAACGCCACCGCGATGCTCAGCAACAGCTCCACGATCTCGTCATCCAGTGTCATAGCCAGCGTGGTGAACAGCACGCTGGCTGCGGCGAACGGGACGCTTGCTGACCCGCACGGCCCTTCCGAGACTACGCTCCGCAAATCCGCGCAAACCACGCGGTTGCTGCTGGGCTTCATATTGCTCGAGTTCGTACTGCTCTGGCTGCTCTGTGTGGTTCTGTTCGTCCACGTGCGCTACAAACGCGCCGCCGCATTCAAAGGCGACGATTCCGCCGCGCGCAAGATCATCCTGCCGGCGTTTGAGCCGCTGCTCGTGGTGCTCGGGGTCTTCAACTGCGTGTTCATGCTGGCCATGGGGATCGCGATGGCGAGCGGCAGCTTCGACAAGACGGTGTCGTCGGCGGTGCTCGAGACCAACTACTCTGGGGGACAATTCGGGTTTGTGCTCATCCTAGCCTTCATGCTCCAGAAGAGCGTGTCCATTCCAGCACTTCGACGCGCAGTGGCGATCGCGTTCGTCCTCTCTGGGTACACAATTCCGTATGTCTGGTACGTCACGACGTACGGCGATCTGACCAAGCAGCTCTCGTACGTCAAGGGACTCCACGGTCTCCGTGCTCTAGTACTTCTGCTCTCGGTCTATGTGCTCATCTGGCCACCAAGTCGCGCCTCGAAGCGTACGCTACGCGGACTCGCGGTCTACAGTATCATCCGCTACTTCCTCGCGCTGCTCTATATGATCATGGTAACGAGCCCGAACCCTGCTACGCGAGCTAATAGCAAGTACGCGCTATACGCCACGCTGTTCTGGATCGTGTCCATCCCGCTGGTGATCTGGCGCGTTCTGAAGGCCGACACGGAGTACTGGCGCGGCATGGGCCAGCGCGCCGTCGCCTTGCAAGACCTGTTCAAACAGCAGAACCATATACACGAGGGTGTGTCTTCGGAGGGGCTGCACGTGCTCATTGAGATGCACCGCAAGTACATCATCGACTTCGCGTACCTGGACATCAAGCAGCAGATCGGCGTGGGCTCTACGTCCACGGTCTTTCGAGGCACCCTCCGGTCGAAGTATCGCGTGGCGGTCAAAGTGTACCAGCCGAGCAGCTTCACGGAAGACGTGATCGCTGGGTTCTCCCACGAAGCCGCGCTCTGTGGGCTGCTGCACCACTCGAACATCGTCAAGTTCTTCGGCATGTGCGTATCACCGCCTACGATCTGCCTCGTGTTCGAACTCTGCCAGGGAAGCCTCCAGGATGTCCTGCGAGTCCACTCGCGCCGCCAGTACGGACCGGCGCGCCAGCAACTGATCATCAACGTCGGGTATATGCTGGACGCCGCGCGCGCCGTCGCGTATCTCCACAGCTTCTCGCCGCCGTTCGTGCACCGCGGCATCAAGCCGTCCAACTTTCTCGTCGACGCCGAATGCAACGTCAAGCTCTCGGATTTTGGCGAGTCGCGGACGCTGACCCAGCTGAAGGCAGCGCAGGCGCGACAGCAAAAGCGAAAGCAAACAGAGCAGACACGACGCAACAGCAAAGACACCGACCGAGACAGCAAAGGGAGCACTGGAACGTGGTCCGCTCTCGGCCACAAGGAAAGTCCCTACACAGAGACCTTCCACGAGACGAACGAGTCACCGCTGTCGCCCACCGCCACCAGCTACCGCGATGCGCACATGGGCGCTGAGATGACTGTCAAGGGCATTGCGGACTACATGGCGCCAGAGGTTATCAGAGGTAAGGGTGGCGTCGCGTGCTACGACCAGGCTGCGGATGTATATTCGCTTGCGATTACCATGTGGGACATCCTCAACCCGGGGCTCGACAAGTTCGGGTCGTCCAACCAGAGCCATTTGTACGTGTTTGAGAGCGTACTGAGCGGCGCTCGACCGGTGTTCGATCCGAGTCTACCGCGAACCCTATGCGATGTGATCCAGAGTGCGTGGCAGGACGACTCGCAGCTACGACCATCTGCAGGAGCCATCGTCTCTGTACTGGAGGACGTACAGGAGACTCTGTGCGCACCTTTCGTAGTGGATGTGATGGACGAGCTGCAAATTTGTGTCGACCACCCCGAGGAGAGCGGCAGTCACACACCCGGCAAGTTCACTGGTGCATCAGCTGCAGACGTCCTCTTGGACCACAACTACGTCAGTTCGCTCATCGAGGCGACGCGCATGGGCAACGCGTGGATGGATGCTGGACTGCTACACCACGCCAAGCACGCACGTGCATTCGAAAACAGCGCTGCGTCGCTCTACTTCTTTGACGTGGACAACAACGCCAAGTTGCGCCAGGCGATCGACGCCACGCGCCAGTCCGAGCCCAGCGGCAACAGCATCCCTATGCTGGCGCCTGCCACACTGTCCCAGCATCTGAACGGCACCAGTACCCGTCGCAGTCAGCGTCTGTCTCGAGGTTTAAACCTAGGACATGCTGTAGGGCTGCACACTGTCGACTCGTGCGCGTGTCAGAAACTTGGGCAGCATGCTACGGAGGAGCACGCGGCGCACGACAAGTTCCAACGCAAGCAGTTTGCGAGGCGACCTGCGGCGGACGACCTGGTGCTCACAACGGCGCTGCTGATGGACGACGACGACGACGACGACTTGGGCGCGTTCGTCGGTCGCGGTGCCTCCGTCACAGACAGCAGAGGTAGTTAGCGTATCGGTCTGTGTATTCGCGTTTTCATACTGAAGTATCAGATATTGCAATATCGATGTGTTTGTAATTGACCACTCAACAGATACAGCGTTGAAATTATGTGTGTTATCGACAATCGATTGGAGCTTTCAAGCTACTCTATTGATTGAGTCTCTCGCCGTCACCATCGTCCTCCTTTACGTGAACATCATTGACTCACAGAGATGGTCGATCTCTTTGCTGAACGCGGCAACTTTTCTCGAGCTTTTCAGAGCGCCGAGCCCTGCCGCCACCGGACTTTTGCTCTCGCAGGCGTCAACGTGCTTGCAGATCCTCTCGAACAGCGACTGGAAGCGACGCGTCCAGTCTCCGTTGGCAGTCTTTCCTTCGGTCCATTCTGCTTCGATGCGAAAGCGTAGCGCAGTGAGCAGGTCGCAGAGCTCGCGGTTCTGCTTGTCGGTCTGGTTCTGCAAGTGGTTGCATAGAACTTCGAGGCCTTGGATCGCGAACTCTGTGATTGGAGTGATACCTGGTGCGAAGATGAGTACCGCAATTCTTGCAGCATTAAGTGTAGCATGGACCATTCTAGCGCAGCGATGAGAGAGGATGTCGTGGGTTGGTGGATGAACTCTTGCTGGCGGAATTGATGGCGTTGCACGGCTTGTAACTTGTATCGACGACGTCGAAGTGCGAAGGCGGGCGCAGATCTTGGACTGACTAGCAAGCAAACCTTACGCATCCCTTCCCGCAAAGTTTTAGGACTTTCTCGCACCTCTGTTTGTTGACTGCTTCCCTTCCCATCGCCTCTACATCGCTGAGCTGTTGTGACACATAGATCTAGGAGGTAAAGTATAGAGCTTTAGCAGTAAATTATTCGAAATGACTCGCTCAGATCTTCGCCATTACTTGTGCGCGCATGGAGGTCCTTGCTTGAACGTTGCTCGAGAACGAGGTTTAATACGACGGTATGATAACAAGTGCAAGTACTGTCCCCATCAAAGTATGTTTTAGGTACGCGCGTGCCTGCGGGTGCGTGTGTGTGCGCGTGCGTGCGGGGGACAGTAGTTCCAAAGAGACTATTTCAAAAGCTTCTGTCGCCCGACACTTGCGAACGTCTCTCTCTCTCTTTCTCTTCTGGCGTTGGTTGTGGCGCTCATGGAGAGTTGCATGTTGTGCTCTTCTTCAATGGAGATGCCCATGCAAGCACTCGCACTCAGTCTTGTGATCTTGTATTGTACCCACGGATTCACGTCAAATAATGGTTGCATAAAAGCGCGCAATTATTGGTGTTCGAAGTTTATAAAACATCTCCCTTGCGCTGATCAGGATCAGATCAGCAACAGGCAACGCGTGCGCTTCAGGACTAGATTTTTCCCTGGTTTGCAAGACACATATGCATCAATAGCTTGCTGGGTTCTTTCAGTTCTTCTATCAGAGTTCGCATCTGTCGCCATGCAAAAAAGAATAGAGCACTTGCGTATTTGTCCTGGAGCAGCGTGCAACATTGTTAAAGCTGCCGGTCCTGTGTTCACAGTAGATTTGTTGCAGAAAGTGTGTTGACCATGGCGGTTTCATACGTATCCAAAATATGGCACTGACTGATATAAAAATAGCAACAACTGCGTTGTCGCGTCGGGTACATATTTGGTGGCATTTACATATTGTGTGTTCATTTCTAGAAGTTCTAGTATTGCGTGCGTCAGCAATATCAGATTTGTAGAAAGAAATTTAACTCGAAATGTGGAGCAGAATTCAAGTGACAGGCAACTGAATACTGTCCTTTAGAAGGATCTGTCGAGCAGCGATTGAGCGGCTCGCTGGATTGTGGGTGCAGGCGATCATGCAGTACTCGAGCGACTCGTAGGGTGGGAACCATGATCTAAACATATTGCTGGCATCTTTCCAATGCGTACCTGACGGTGATGACGTGCTCTCCAGACTCAGATCCTTCGCAGAGTATCAGATCATAGCGGCATGATAATATGCAATACACGTTGCTCGCCGCTGAATCCCCTCATCTTCGTCAGTGACGTGCATGCTTAGCAAACTATAGGTACCATAGGATACTAGCTGGTTAAGATGTGCTATCTATTAATGTAGTAAATAGAATTAACTTCATACATCGCAACCTGAAATTCGGCGTTCAGGCGAAGTCCGACGTGAGCGCAATGAACCCTTTTGTACTCTGGTCGCGAGCAAAATTGTTCCATGGACTGATTTTACTGTGCGTGCGCCAACATGTCACACCTCCAAGCCTATTAAGTTGCTTCAACATGCAAGTGCCCACAACAGCGCTGCGAATGGACGACGACGATGACCTGAACGCATTCGTCAACCGCGGCAGCTCTGCCACAGGTATGTTCGGCGTGTGAATGAGTACATGTCTGATGTTTATCAAAGTATTGTGCGTCTCGTTTAAATCGTCTGATGTGTCAATGTCAAGTGCAATACTAAAGTGTTCAAGTGGAGACTTTGTGTCTGTCCATGTGAGATGATGGTGGTTGCTCTGACGTTATCAGTATATTCGCTCATTTGAGCAACTGTGTGAAATAGTTGCCGTTGCTTCGAAGGACATAGTAGTACATTAGCTGTCAACTCTCATGGCTGTTGGCGTTGGCCGTCCCGATTGCTGCCATTCTAGCCTTTTGCAAATGGCACGCAAGCGACTATCCCAAATGGGTTTGCCAGCTTTCAGCAGCGCCAGCCTTGATACGGAGAGATATGTAAGCAAGAGAAAAGTGCTAACGAGCGAAACCAAAAGTTACCTTATGCGTTCATGTATCAAAGAGTTTGGTTTGTCGACGATATCTCACGGTCAGCAAACTCCAAATGAGTACTATATACACTACTAGTAAGTATGTGCACAAGCGAATGATGCAAAGCGTACCAACAAAGATGTCCGTGCCCAGCGGTGCTGATAGCTACTGTGTTTGCTTGTCGAGTTCGGTTTTCTTCACGAGCGGTGGAACTCCATCGTATCCTCGAGAGCTTTGATCTCCTCGTGCAATCGCTTGGCTTGTTTGTAACGGTTGATGGCGCTGAACAGGATTCTCATATCGCTTTGACCTTCACAGGCGTCGACATACGCGGAGACACCATCGAAGAGCACGTCGAGGCGAACTGCCCACTCCTTCGTTGGAGTACCTCCGTCGCTGCTTTCCGACTTGATGCGGAAAAGGAACCCAGCGAGCAGCTCGCAGAGCTCCCTGTTCTGCTTTCTTGCCACGGATTTCAAGCGCTGGCAGATCTGCTCGTACGCGAAAATTACCGACTCTGCGATTTGAGCGGCCGGAGGCGCCACCACGGCAACTGCAGCGGCGAAAGAGTGGGACACCATTCTGGTGCTTGCGGGGTGATAGACGATACTGACGTTGAAAGCTGAGAGCTGGAAGATGGAGTGCGCAGAATGCAAGAAATTGCTCAATGAGCAAGTGGATCTATTTCTCTAGATTTTCTTGCATCGTGTTCTCACCATAGTAATCGGCAAAATTCGGAACTATTAAACTGCTACTCTCTCTCTCTCTCTGTTGCTCAAGCGAGAAAACTAGCTCGTTCAAGAAGACTGAATGGGGAGGACGCTGTAGTTGTTCTGGGCCAGCCGAAACGATGCGCGCGACATTCCTCAGTGGCGCATTTGGATACTCGTGGATCGTGGATTTCTACTTGCCACTTCCACCTACGCCATAGCTGCTACTTTTTCTTCCCGTCCAGTCGAAACTCATGCAACAATATTTGTCCTCACGCCACTGAGTCGATAGCGAAATTGTTTCATAAATTATAAATACAAACGCTGCATTTCAACGCGCATTGATGGAAACTGGACAGATCAAAATGCAACAGCACGACACGATCGCCCGTCGCCACGCTGCGGTCCGATGTTGCAGCGAAATTATCATTCAAGTGATAGAGAATCTGGCTGTTTGAATGTTATGTTTCGAAGCTTGCTTTGCAAAACTTCGACTACCGGCTGTTTGAAGTTCCAAACCTATTGGACCGGTCAATTTTAATGGGCCTTCTATCTGAATGAGGTGTCGACCATTGCTGTTCAACAAAACGCGCAAGTGCGACAGCTTCTGTTGAGCGTGTCTACTCGTCGCCAACTCAGCTTCGACTCATGTAAATGAGCCTCACAATTCGTGAGACGCTTACCTCCTCTACATGTAGCCCATTTCTTCGTGCCCACAGCATCATTGACTATCAGCACTGTTCCTGTATCGATTTTGCATTACCTATGTTGATAACGGCTCAGTATGGCTGGCAGTTTGGTACTTGTGGAGCAGAGATGACGTCACGCGGCGGAATCCGGACCGTCGCCTGTCCACAAACAATCGCTGCTCACGGCGATCGCTGGTACAACACTATCAGTCCTTCTTGTCTAGAAGGGGCTCATTTTTCATTGCGTGGTTCTGCGAATCATCAAAGAGTTGCAAGTCACACAAAGCACCTTTAGCGGATTGAACCTCAGTCAGAATTTGTTACAAATATTAGCGTGCTCTCGCTCGTTTGGCTGTGCTCGAGTGAACGGGAACTAAAGCAGCGACACGAGTCTTGGTTGCCACTGCTAGAATTACAAAAATGTGGGAGCCCGAGCTCATCACGCATGGTATACACTATCAAAATAGAAATGCTGCTGCGTCGTCCTGCTACTGCTGGAGCTGTCCGGCTTGCCTTTCATCACGCGTCGGAGAACGCCATCACTCTCTTCAAAATCGCTCCTGATTTGTTCTTGGCGTTGCAAAGCTCTCACTGCTGGTACTGCGTCCCGAGAGGAGTTCACTCCGCGCACTGAACTTCATCGCGCGCTCGAGGTTCGTGATCTCGATGCAGAAGTCTGTAACCTGCTTCTTCTCATGTCTTCGACTCAGCAGCACCTCCCACCTGGTTTTGCGGTCGCATCTGTCGACGTGGGTGTAGATGCGATCAAAGAGTGACCGGAACTGGAGGGACCACGCCTCGGGAGCAGCGCGTCCTTCACGTTTCTCTGACGTGATGCGGAATGCGAAGGCGTCGAGGATCTCACAGAGCTCCTTGTTGCGCTTGTGGGAGGCCCTCCGAACTTCCTGACATAGTACCTGGACACAGTCAAGAAGAGCTTCGAAATACTCCCAGGTTTCAGGCAGCAAAACATCTGCAGCACGGCGAAGAGTAGCGATGGATTCAGCGCTGAGCATGGTGCTGAAGGTGGTTCTGGTGGGTTGGGTGCTTGGTAGAAGCGAGGCTGGGGCGGACTGGCGCGGAAGACCAGTTGGGTTGGGGTGCGCTCGGTTGAGGAGAAGTTTCAAAATGATCGTGACCAGACGCCCTCTTGTCCTCGATTTGATGGGCTTTTGCAACCGCAACTGCCCAGAAGCAGAAGAATCGAAGGCAGCGCCCATTATCCACCACAAAGTGTATCTTGCCAATCGATCTGCGTTGTAAAACCACACGTGCAGTAGGTTCTGCGATGCCATCTGTTGTCGTCATAGTGAATACTATCCAA
This sequence comes from Globisporangium spiculum, assembly GCA_023335655.1. Lineage (NCBI taxonomy): Eukaryota > Oomycota > Peronosporomycetes > Pythiales > Pythiaceae > Globisporangium > Globisporangium spiculum. Next base: position 9,345 of record JAADVO010001033.1, read on the forward strand.
TCAGTGAAGTCAAACCGTATTTAATCGGTAACTGATTGGTCGAAAATAAGTGTACTACCAAAGAAAGACGGCAACTATCATGCCATGCGAAAAGGTTCAACCTCAGTTGTTTTTGCCCGAATGAGGTATAAGAACAAACAGGTTATCGTACACAACAAGATCTATATATAGAGGTCGAGCTTCAGCAGTATTGGATTTCAAAATATACAACAAACTTGAAGATCAGTTGCGATATCAGTGCTGCATTGTCTACAGCGCGTCATCGAAATCACTTTTGCAGTGAACTTTGGAAAACAGGAGCGACATACTGCAGTATGTAGCATAGTGCATTGCCGCTAAAAATTATAGGTGCACCCATACTTTTGCAAACGTGCAGCCAAAATATAATTTTCTGAAAACAAAGCTCGACTCAGACTATAGATATAAAACCCAATCATCGCCAAAAAACATTTTTTCGATAACACCATTTTTGTAGCCACGAGAGAACAAAGTCGATATTTGGGGTGATATACATTATAGACGCACCTATAACCACTCAGAGAAAATGTACTTACTTGTCGATGGGACCGCCGTTCTTCAGCACAACTTGGCCCAGACGAGTAGGCATAGTGTCGATGAGGTGGCGGAGATAGCTCTACTTGATGGCAGCCCAGCTGCAAGCAATCTGTGTTTTCAACTCCTCTCTGGTGTCAAATTGACGCCCACCTTCGTAGACCGACCACGCTAGTTGACCCCAGACGTTCTCAATCGTATTGAAATCGGGGCTTTTCGATGACTACTTGAGTTTCTGGAAGCCCATCGCATTGATGTGCGCCTTCGTGAACCGGGACTCGTGGATAGACGCGTTAACCAGTTGGAAAATGGGGCTCAGAACGCCGTGGTTGTCACGAAAATTGTTGATGAACGGCAGCAAGTAGGTGTCCAGCGTGGTCGTGGAGCGTGCAAAGTGTTGTTTTCCCTCGAGAAACGCAACATCCGTCTTGCCGTACGCGTTCATATCGATCCACACCATCACACTCCCCCCGCCGCTCACGTGCTTGCAGTACAACTCGGACTCAGCCCTGACGTCGTGCCAGTAGTACTGGTATCCGTCAGGGCCATCCAAATTGAACTTCTTTTCGTCGCTGAAGATTATGCGCTTCCACATGCGCGTTTTCTCAAAAATTTGACCGCGAAAGCTGCTCGAGCGACCTTGTGGGCTGGTTTGATGGCTGGGGCCGGTTTGTGTTTGGTCCGCTTGGCCAGATGCGTTGAAATGAGCAGGGCGCGCATGGTACTTGACTCCAAGGCGTGGTCGAGGGCCTCTGAGATGCGCTTAGACGAAAATTTCTTCACTGTTTCCAGCCGAAAGATGCACCGGATCGCTTGCTTGGTCCATTTACGCTTCCTGCCGACACGTTTTCTAGGCGTTTTGCGCTCCGATTGCTTCAAGTAGTTGCGGATAGCGTGTTCACTGCGATCGAGCTGACTCGCGATCCACCGGTTGCTCTTTCCATGCAGCTTGTGGGCCTTGATGGCGCCGATCTCCTCTGGCGACAGTACCTTGCCGCGAGGCATGCTGCTTGACGTAATTTCGACTCGTATGCGGCGTGAGTGGGGGTAAAAATGGCGGGGAATCGCATAGAATCATTTATTACCAAAGGTAGTAGCCATATTTTATTTACTACGATTATGACTGAGGTGCGTCTATAATGTATATCACCCCAAATATCGACTTTGTTCTCTCGTGGCTACAAAAATGGTGTTATCGAAAAAATATTTTTTGGCGATGATTGGGCTTTATATCTATAGTCTTTGAGCCGAGCTTTGTTTTCAGAAAATTATATTTTGGCTGCACGTTTGCAAAAGTATGGGTGCGCCTATA
>JAADVO010001034.1:0-11184 GCA_023335655.1 Globisporangium spiculum
ACCGCGACGATCCTGGCGCGCAAGGCGCTGCGGTACCGCAAGATCCTGGAGCGCATGGAGGGCATCGATGTGAATGACCCGGAGCTGGATGTGAGCAAGTACCTGGGTGTGCGCTGGCAGCGCGTGACTCCTCCAAAGTAAAATTATAGTTGGAATATGATTAGTTTGATTTACGATTGCGTGATTCTCCACATCTCCGCTAGTAAATGTAGGTGTCCTCTTCCGCTGCGAACAGCACCTCAATTTATCATTCAGTGTTAACATTATCAACTGTTCAATATTTTAACTCGAGAATACGGATATTGAGTACGATTTTTTTATTGTGTTTGCCATGCTATAGAGTACCTGCTAGACAAATGTCTAGGCGTGGTGTGAGATGAGATGCTTCTTAAGCAGTTAGATGATGAATAATCGATTGGAATCCAGGTTCGTAAAGTGGGAAGGAGTTCTGAAGAGTGCAGCCACTAGAGCGAGCCAATTGAGCTCATCTCTTCTTCTGACGAAAGTTCAGACACAAACACGGCGTGATTGTCATGTTCCTTTGTCACTCAGCGCCTTCTGCAACAATTTGTCTAGGTGACAAGATTCACAAAAAGTCATTCAGATTCTGGATGAAAATACCGCCGAAATTGTTCCATCATCCGCCAGAGGCAGCATGGCGCAACGCTTTGTGCGGAAGAACACTGTATTTCCAACAAAGTTGCCTTCTAGAAATCCCCGTTTCTTGAGGCGGCAGATTCTGAATCCGCCACGGAGCCTGTTCATTGTACTGCCTACAGTAAACTCCAGACCTGACAGGTGGCGCTGCTCGGATTGGACACTCCACAAGCGCCAAGCGCTGCGCGTAAACGTGCACTCCTGCGAGATTGCCCTACTGAGTTCTTTCAAAAAAATGGCCAGTGACTTTTACTTCCCATTCGCATTTTGTACGAGGACTCATCAGCTTTCGACCAAAGTGGGATGATGCAGGCGTCTCGAGCTCGTTGATCCGTATAACCGTCAGCTCAGAAATCAAGTGGCTGAATAATCGGAATGCGTAACACATCGGATTTTTCTCCCAGAAAGCTTGCTTGCTTTTTCCTTACTACCTTGACTTTTTGGAAGAGTATTGGAGGGGTCGCTTATCTCAGTACATGCGCATCCCACAGCAAGATACTAATGGGGTAACCACACCATGAATGTGCTCAAGTCAGCGATCCTCAAAGCGTGGAATGATTTGAACCCCGAGGTGCTCCAAAACTTGCTGCACTCGATGCCTAAGCGCTGTACCGAGGTTATCAAGCGCCGCGGTGCGTTTATTACAACGACTTAGCTTTGGTTCGAAGGTGTGAACGCATTTAAAACCAAAGTTTCGCCGCAAACGAAACTCCCCTTTCCTCTCTGATAATGAGTTCCCTCTCGCAGTGTCGTCAACATTGTGATCTGTTGCGCTGTCGTGGTCTTGTTTTTCTCCTCGTGTTTTGCTCTTTCATTTGAGCCGCTTTTTGTGCTGTTTGACGCAATAGTTTTAAAGAAAAGTTGAAAAACGAGAATTTTCTAAACTTTTGGCGCGCACTTTATATTGTGTTTTAAAGAATCCACCATCTCCACAATGCAATCGGATGCTCCGTTGCGTAATAAATAGGATGCGAGGAGCAATGCGCTACTGCCTGTCACGACTGTTTTTGATCTTCTTGGTTTGGGTATCTCAATTTATTTAGCAGGAGGCCGAGGCAGTAGAAGTGATGCACTCCACCTTCGAAGTGCAGATCTTGCGGAAGCGCAGCGCCTTGCGCGTCAACACTGCTGGGATCACGGACACGACCGATTTGGACACGGTGAGGAACGTGCAGAAGTTGGTGTCGATTATGATGATCGACTGGAAGCCCAGCCACGAGGTGAAGCAGATGCTCGCTTGGATGTCGCCCAGAAGGAACCCTATCAGCAGCGAATGTGCGGCGTTGATGATCGAGATGAACCAGAACTCGTGGTTGTGCAGCAGGAGCCACATGATGTCCAACGAAAAAAGGCTCATCGCGCAAAAGACCGTGACAAACCCGGTGGCACTAACGACCACGAACGCTGACTGCGGTGGAGATCGGTTCATGAACAACGACGCGAAGAATAGAAGCAAACCGACCTAGTGAAGAGCGCGATTCTCTTAAAGTTCACACATAGGAATGCCAGGTAGCGATCATACCTGGCTGGAGAGAGCACTCTGCTCGCGAATATCCTTGTCAAATCGATTGAGGGAGCTTCCGAGACAGCTTAAGCTTAAAGAAACACGAGAAGGCGTCACTCTCTGGTTGTGGGGAAGGTAGCACAGCCACGATACTTCCAATCCATGGCGTCCTGCTTGTTTCTTGAGGTTTTTGCTCTCGCTCGCCAGCCTTCATTCGTATTGGAATATGGTCATTGCTTCCACGAATTGGGTCCATGGTTCAGTCTTGATGGGCACCTTGGCACTGGGATGTCCGATGCTGGTGAGCAACGGTACGATTTGGCGGCAGAATTCCAAATAAATTTAGGGGCTGCCGTTGTGCGCAGAAGAGCTTGGCAGAAATAGACCCAGGAAGCGTTAGCATCTGACTGAAAAACGTCATAAAGCTCTTCGCAAGTGCGTGTACTTACAATCAGCGCGGTAGAAACGATGTCAGTTGGTAACCGGACTCTACCTTTGACGCGGACACGCGCTCGGACTCGGCGCTCTGCTTGAGCTCCATCGAGATCGTCAGGAGCTCGCGCACCTGGTGCGCGAATCGCTTCTCGCCGCCCGTGCAACTCTTTATCGGCTTTTTCTTTTTCTTCTTCTCCAGAACAGACTTCACTCGGAGTGGGCTCGCAGGCCGTACCGCAGCAAGTTTACTCTGCTGCTTGCTAATCGAAGCCATGACCGGAGGAGGCTCCAAATCCTTAGGTGGTGGATCCAAAAGGTTGAAGGTGGCGACTAGATGATGGTTCTCAGTCAATATAGAGCTACACTGGGTGGGGTTCTGCGCAAAAGAAGCAATCGCCGAGTTGCCTTGCTGCGGGCTTGCGGTGGTACGAGCCATTTCTCGAGAGATTGGGCTTGGAATACCATTGCACCCTGCACGGTCGATCTTAATGCCAGTGCCAGCGTCGACCGAGCGACAGTTCTTGAAACCAAAATCAATATCAAGAGCGTGATCCCTGGATGGAGTCGTCAGTTTCCCTCCTGTAAGTACATCAGCATTCGTTGGTTCGCTCTTTTGGACTCGCACTTGCGCGCTCCGGATTCTTCTGCTGTTATGGTACGAAAACGTCGCTGATTGGGATGCAGCGTTGACCTGCTCACGGCGAGGAGAGGCGCCAGACCACGTGCTTGTTCTTGTTGCTGCTGCTGCCTTTGGACGCTCGGGAGGGCGATATGGATTCTTGTGAAGTGCTTGTTTCCTGGAGCTTTGCTGATGTTCTTTATAAGCTCCAGCCTCGTAAGCGATATCTGCGCCGACAGAGCCAGCTGGCTCGAATTGCTCATCAACCACGTCTCTTTGTGCGGCAGGTGCTTCCCAAACGGCCTGCCAGGGCATACTCAGCTCTTGATCGTGAAAAGACTGCATCGTTGGGACAAACGGGGGCCGCAACGGGTTTGTGTGGTGTCGAGAACCTGTAGCCGCACCGGCAATGTGCTCTGAGGTAGCCAATTGCTGGATATACGGTGATCTCATCCACTCATCACGCCGGTTGTCGTCCACAAACTCGTGGAGATCTCGCTTCTCGTCCCTGGGCTTGGTGGGTGTCACTCGTGCGCTTATCGCTCGTGGTTGAGTCCGATGCTGCGCATAGGTCCACGAGATCGCCAACTGAGCTGTGTCCACGTTTTCTTGGGTGGTGGAGCGAGCAGTGGTCTCTGTATCACTCGACCCTTTTGTCTCTTCGTTCGCAACCTCCCGCATCAGCTCTTCAATATACTGTGCAGTGCTGTAGTAGTCGTCAGACGTAAACATACTCTCGTCAGTAGCATTGCTTCGAACAACCTTCAGCGACTTGTCTTTGCCCTTGCTCTTTAGCGTCCGTTCCTGCATCAGCACTTTTTGCTTCGCCGCTTTCTCATCCGTCGACAGCCACTTCTCTTCGTCCAGCAGATTCTGAAGCGCGGTGTCACTCTCAAAGAAATTCGAGAAATGCTCCAGCAGCGCGTCTTCTTTCTTTTCGTCAAGCGCCTGCTGTGATTGCTTCTCCCGCATTTCATTCTGCGACGGCTGGAAAACAGCCATCTCCTTGAAAAACTCGCTTAACAACGCCACTTTCGCGTCGATTTTCACGATCTCGTTGCTCTGTGAGTGCTCAGCCGGGTTGGAAATGTCTCCATCGATCAAAGTAGCTGGACCTAAAGACGGCTCTGAAAGCACCCCTCTGCTGCTAGTCCCACCAGCTAACAGCTCGCGTTTCTTCTTGGGGCGCGTGAGCTTCGCGATCACTTTTGTCTGGATTGACTCGGCATTTTTGAGAAGCCGGACCTGTCGCTCCATTGCCCGTGCGCGGAGAAATTTGGATTTCAACGTCTCGGCAGCTGAGAGCGGCTTGACATTCGTCACTTTCGACTCTTCGAGCAAATCCGGAGACGGCTGCGCGGCTATCTCGTCCTGACGCTTCTTCCGCAGCAACATCAGGCGCCGAAGGAGTGTTGCGCTATTTAGGATACTGCCAGCGGTGCCTAAGAGATCGGCGCTTGTCGGATCGTTTGGCGCATCTCTTTCTTCTGGTGGCTCGGCAGCGGAATTCTGAGCTTCTTCTGCTCCTGCTTCGTCGCGCTTCGAGTCCACTCCACTAGTATGATCACGGTCGCTATTGCTCAACCCAGCGCTCGCTTGGTCTTCGTACAGAGCTTCAAAGTAAAATCCGTGGAGCGAAAAAATGTACAGATAATAGAGCCCCGCGGCGGAGGACTTTGGACTCTGGGAATCGTGGCTGTTTTCAGCGTCAGACTCAAAAATCTTAGAGGGATCGACGCCATCGAGAGACAAATCTTCAGGCGCGCCGATCAGGATCGATTTCGATTCATTGGGTCCGCTGACATGGATCAACAAAACGCTGGGTTAGGATCCTTGGAATAGAGATAGATCTCTGTACAGCAAGACGGCGGCTTTCGTACCTCAGGGTGGTGTACCATTGCTGCGGGAGCGTTGCCTGCATCTTCTGGACTCGGACCTTCGGCTTTGATATGAATTCGTCTTGCGCCTTGACAACGAAAATGAACGAGTGCGCTGTCAGCGAATCGGGATTGCTGCTGGTACCCAGAGGTGGTCCTGATGTTATCGAGGCTGATGGCGGTGACATCGCTGCTACGACAGCCACCGTCCCCGTACCTCCTCCCGACGTGGTGTTCTGGATCAGCGAGGTTTTCAACGTGATCGCGAATGCGTTGGTGCGCTCTCGATGGTCGATGGTGAACAGCCGCGTGCTCTGGCGGTCGATCCGTCCGCAGAGATTCTTCTCCGTACCGTACATCAGCGGAAATGGCTCCTGGATGTTTGAAAACAGCGTCAGGATTGGCGGTGGCGCCGCTGCAGACGCGGGTTGGCTCGGCTCTGTGCCTGCGTTCTCATCAAACGTTTTGCTGGCCTGCTGCCTCTGCAGCTCTTGCTCACATCCATCGATCAGGCGCAGACACGCGTACAAACTGAGCGTGCGTCGACTGATGCAGTGGTTTGGGATCAACAAAAGCGACGGGCGGTCCCCAAGATCCCGAAACGTCCAGAGGAACTGCTTCTCGAGCTCCACAAAGTGTGACTTGAGCGCGATCGTCTTCCGGCAGATGCTCGTGCGTCTGTCGCGCTCGCGGATCAGGAGCTTCGCGCTGGTTGAGAGCTGGAGCTCCGCTGGTCTAGCTCATGCGACGCACATTCCAAGAGGTTAGCCACTGTGAAGAGAAGCACAGCCCCCGGTCAGTTTTCGAGGGTATAGACAAGCCTACTTTTCGTTCTCAAGTAGTATCATGAGAACCAGCGGATGCGCCGAAAGTTTCGCCTGTTGACATGCACAGCGTTACCAGGTCTCGTGCATAAATCGAAGTTCAGTTCGTACACAACCACTGCCACGCAAAGACTTACCTTGAGTTCATAGTACTGAGCTTTCGGCCGCAATTGGCACGGAGTCAGTCGTTCCAGCGGAATCTGACGCCACTGGATGTCTTTCTGGAGCTCACCAGGACGAGGATCTCCTTCCTCTCTAGAGGGTAGCAGGTTCTTTTGCGTTGGGTCTCGATACAAAGGAAGCGTGACCTGAAGGCGCTTGGCCATGATCTCGAGAAACTTGAGGCATGCTTCGACAGTACCGTTCTGCAGCACATGTCAAACAACCGTAAGAAATCTTTATAAATGGGGGATTCAACTATATCGCGCCATTGGAACTGGCATGTACATACCGTGCACGCGGTTGCGAGATCGATGAGCGAGATCGCAAAGCCCTCGTAGCTGAGTCCGTAGCTCCCATATGTATCGAACTCGCAGTCCTTCTGCCAGTCTCTCTCTGCCTGGTCCTGGACTTCGAAACTAGGAAGATCTGGGAACAGCCAGAGCATCATCTTGAACGTGAACGCAAAGTATTTGTCTTGCTCCAGCTCCTTCCACTCGGGGATCTGCGGAAAAAAGGGAATTGAAGGATACTATGGATTAGCTAGCGTATGTCTCTCACAAGTTGTCAAAGTAGTTGAGATATGACACACTCCCGTACAAGTCTTCTCATAGTCCCAGCAGCAACGTTGTGACCCTCAGAATGATCGCAAAAGTGCGCAAGCGGCCAGCAAACGTCGGTGATGAATCGCTTGATGCGCGGATCGAAGTATACGGCCACCATTCTCTCAAGAAATTCTCGCTCGTCATCATCGCCTTCTTTGAATATCCTAGTATCATCGTCGTCGTTGTCTTCGCTTGATTTTACTTCTGTGAATCTGCTTGGACTGGAATTGTTGCCTTGTTGCTGTTGTGTCTCCGCTTGGAGGTCAACGTCGTTCGGTTCTCGACTGTTGTCATTATCACCAGCTGCAGCACCAGAGTCGACGTCCTGCGTGCCTGTCTCGTGGAGGAAGCTCAAACGCGGCTGGTACTTGGACCTCAGGTGCACGTACCCCTGACGCGTGCGAATGCTATGGCGTCCGCGCTCCACTTTCCTCAGCAAGACCGCATTGTAGCACTCGTGCAGGTACTCCAGTTCCAGCAGCACCCTCTTCTCCGTGTCCTTGGTCTCCGCCATCGATCTGCCAAATGTCATATGTGATCAGTGCTTTAATATCGAAAGCGAGGGACAGTCATCCGAAACCTAGCAGTAGCAGTCTGTCTCCTTAAAATAGAGCAGTCAATAACGACTTGTGCGTCGCTTGTCAACGCCTAAATGAAACATCTCATCTCCGACTCAGTTGCACTCTCTCGACGAGTAAATGAGAAGAAGGAGGAGAGAATTCAAATGACGGGCACGACTTGATTTGGGTCACCAGCTCTCGGGTTAGAGCACCCTATTTGCCAATTGCGTGTTCATCGTACTACGACTACTAGTGGGCTGGTGGCGAAGTTGCTCTCATTTTGCTTTCGCTATCTTCACCAAGCTGTTGGCACGACCATGGTTGTGGGCGGCGCTGACCACTCGAAGCGCAAGATGTCCAAGTTCGCAATCATTCCACAACAGTCGAACCCTCACCTTGTCGTGCCAGTGATGCTGACGCACACACCGATTTCCGTCGGCCACCCCCGCAGCGTTGATGTGTCTCTTCTCCTCTACAAACCGGTCGTGTCACAGAAGCTTCCAACAGTCAACCTCACGAACACGCTCCTTTCCATGGGCTTTTCGGTGAGAGTGCAGGAATCAATTACCCAGATGATGAAGCGAGGATACCGCGTGTTCGTGTGGCTTCATCGATTGGTGTCACTAGGATTTTTCGCGGTGCTGCTCGCTGAAGATGAAAGGATGCGCGCTGGACTAGCTCTCGCTTGCACCACTGGGATGCTACCCGTTGTCACAATGATATTGTTTCTCTCGATAGACATCAGCCAAGTCCTCGCAGGAAGCTACGAGTTCTGGTTCATCACTGCGCTGAACGTTCTCCGCTGGGCGTGCTTTGCGCTTATTCTCCGAGATGCTCGCGTGCTGAACGGCGTCAAGGTCCACGATCAGCAGGCAGCTCCAGGTCCAGCAGCGCACGCAAACGCTTCGCTCGTCATCAAGATCCTTGATGAACCTGAAGCCCAGGCGCATCCTGGTTCCGCTCCAATTATCCCTCAAACCCTGGAGGAAGTGGCAGATCCAACTCTTGTACATCATCGGCGCGGTGGGGTTCGTTTGTACCAGCATCGCATGGATTCTTGCGCTGAGCGAGCTACCACCCAGCTCGCTGCTGGTCAGTTCTTCAATCGCCGGCGTAGTCTGTACCTTCGTCTGCATCATCACATTCGGAACGATGCTGCAGCACGAAGTCATGTACGCGATGATCTTCAACTTTGACTTCGTGTTCTCCACGGTTCAGGTGTACCTGCTCACGCTCTGTCTTGCCTGCATGCTCCGGTGGCACTTGTACCGCTCGCTCGCTGTTTTCTCGTGGTACCTCTGGTTACAGTGGGTGCTCTGTCAGGACGGACTCATGCCGATTGTGAAGCGAAGACTTCGGTACAAGAAGCGGCACGCCGCACCTGTGATGGAGATGATTCTGCTGGGTCTTGTGCCGCTGCTGATCCGAATCTTTGACGATGACAGCAACCTTTTCGTCGATCACGTCGTCTTGGACATCCGGGTCTCAGCTTCCCATGGCTTCACGCTGCACGTGAAAGCGATCGCGCTGCAGCGCATCGTGACCATCCTCTGCTGGAGCATGCGTCTCGTCCACGGACTAGCCTCCACGCTGGAGGAGGAGATGTTGTTCATCCACGGTACATGAGTCCATTCAACGTGTTCCCAGGGTAGAGCAACGGTGTAGCTCCTATGAGAGAACATAGAGAACACTGTCTGGTTAATGCGAGGCTGTGAGTTTGCTCAGGGTACACGAAGAGCGTACATGATATCGAAAGCCTTGCCGCTTACTTGTTTCATTCGAGTGTGTCTGGATGTTCAAAGTTTTCGCGGCCGCCCAGAGATTGAGCTTCAAGCCAAGTACCTAAATACGACCAACTCATCTTCCAAGAGGATTCCGCGGTGAACAGCCACATACACCAAGCAGCTATCTGGCAGAACGGCACTGGTTGTAAACATGGGTCTTCATTTTTGGTAGATTTCTGAAACAAAGAGTACTGGTTAGTCAGCCGGCAGGTAGGCACAGACGGTGGCGTCCCTCGTAGTCTTTCCTTCTACCCATGCACTGCTGCTGTTGTTGTTATGACTCTTCTTGCTCTTGCCCGCTGTGTTGGTGGGTGACTTACAACGACGAGAGCGACGGCGCGCTCGGTTCCACCTCGACGATCGCTTCGATCTCCACAGCAACGTTGAGCGGCAGCGCGTTCGTGCCGACCGCCGAGCGCGCGTGGCGGCCCTTGGCGCCGAAGATCTGCGAGACTGCGTCCGAGGCGCCGTTGATCACCGCCGGCTGCTGGGTGAAGCCGTCCACACAGTTTACAAAGCCCGTGAGCTTCACGAAGCGCTTGATATGGTCCAGATCGCCCAGCTCCTCTGTTTATAATTCACAGAGAACACGCTTGGTCAGCCGCTAGGATATTTAATAGACCCGTATAACAGGAAGCAAAGGGCGAACATACTCTTGAGCGTGGCGAGCAGGCTGAGCACGACGCGGTGCGCCGCCGCGTAGCCCTCTTCTGGCGTCAGATCCTTGCCCACTTTACCGAGGATGAGCTCGCCCGACGCGGCCTGAGAGATGTGGCCCGCTGTAGAATGAACAACGCAGCAATAGAGAGAGAGAGAGAGAGAGAGAGAGAGAGAGAGAACGGAGACGTAAGTGTGGAGGATACGACACATAGGTACTCTCTCCATTGTAGCGGCAGTGCAGCACGCACCGGTGAAGAGCAGGTCACCCGAGCGCACGATATTGACGTACGTGCCCTTGGGCTCCGTGGCGGCCGGCAGCACGTAGCCGAGCTCAGCGAGGCGGTCGTCAATCTTGCCCATTGCTCCTATCTGGTTCTCGCTTCTTGTCCTGTGGTCTTTTGGTTATCTGGCGAAATGGCCGTTCGCCAAAAGCGGGCGTTTGCTCAAACTATCTACCGCAATTGGATTAAAACCACGAAATTCGAGATTCGAATGGACAAAAACATATCAGGCGAAATCCATGACATACATAGCCCAAGCCATAAAAGATTTTCCTTATACTTTAAACACGTGAGTATTTCCGTTTTTAGAAAACGTTGTTTACGCTTTCCCGTGAATGATAACAGGTAGTGTGGCTAACTCCATTTAGACACGTGGATTTCCATTTTTACTACATCGCAGCATACCTTCTCCGCGAACAAGGACAAAACTTGTGTGGTACAGTCATACCTCCCATTAGGCTACACTCGCAAATACACCTTCCACCCTTATTAGTCATGCGACCTAAATAGTCATGCATCGCACTTAACCGCGTTACCAAGGCATTAATACTAAATTAGTCATGCACGCACTCAGCCACTCAACTCAGCACACACAAATGCTGCTGAGCGTTTTTCAGTGCATTGCGCAATGAACAAGGAAGACAGACGATCGCTCCAGCACGTTGTGCCGTTGGGAGACCGTGTGACATGCGCGGCATGGATGGAGGCCGATGCAGAGCAGGCTGGTGAGAATGGTCTATTTCCCCGCACCGTTGCGCAATTCCCGTCGCTCTTCCGGTCAGAAACCCGCGCAGTTAACCTCAACAAGGCCCGCGATTGATGGAGGAAACGGGAAACCACTGCAGCAGCCCTTTTCAGCAAGAGCCAGCTCAAGTACGCCAGCTCCAGCCGCGGCAACCGCCCTCAGTCCCAAGTGAAGGCGCTGATTGGAAGGGGGAACAAGCTGGGAGAGCACTGGCAGTGGCTCTACCCTCTGCTTCTCAGCGAGTTTGAGCGCCTGCGCCGAGCTGGCGTGAAGCTGTCAGTGCGATTGGTTGCGGAGATTGACGTGGACTTGATCGAGCACAGCGAACATCCCGTGTTCAACCGAGCTTTCTGCACGGCGAGCAAGACCTTCGTCCGTATGCTTACGGCTCGTCGCGTGCAAGACTTCCTCGAGCGGAACAACATCGTCTATAGGCGCCTCCAGGGCAAGAAGCAGGTGAGCGAAGAGAAGATG
>JAADVO010001035.1:0-11171 GCA_023335655.1 Globisporangium spiculum
GAAGATGTGCTTCTTGTGCTTGGCGGCCTCGATGATCTGCTCGGCGTGCTTGTCGGTGGGTGAGCAGATGATCACGGCGTCGATCTCCGGGTCTTGGATCACATCGGACGCGCTGAGTGTCCACTTGGGGATGCCGAACTCAGCTGCAGCACTCTGCGCGCTTTCTTGTTTCGTATCCGAGATCTGAGATGATCACACACAGAGATACAGGTATTTCCATTTAGCGGCTTCTCAACGTACTCAAGACAAAGCGATCGACGTAAGTACGTACGTACCACTTTGAGCATTGCCGAGGTCTGTTGAAGCCCCTTCGCGTGCACGTGACCGATGCGTCCAGCCCCGATGACCCCCACGCGCAGAGGGTGGTGACCCGCATCTTCGCTCAGGCTTCTCAGCTGTTGCGCTCGGCCGGCAAGGCGCAGCGCGCGTCCAGCGAAATCCCGCGAGCGCCACATGAGCTCCTCGTTTCCTCCTCTCGTCGTCTCTTTCTCTCGTGAACGTCAAGAGATGTGCTTGGCACAACTGATGCTTGAAGATCGCCAAAGCTTGACCGAAGAGAAAGTAAACACGATAATTACGAATATAGACAAGCAGCGACTTATTATTATTCAATGAAAAGCCAGAGAGGTACAGCCACTGTTTTCTCAACAAATCCCACGTTGCATGAAATCTCTATATTTAGAGATTACAGAAGTGGCTTCCAGAATTCTGTTCGAAAGACAAACACAGGTTTAGGCGGCAGATTCGAATGAGTGGTGTTGTCCTTTGGCATGTCACTGATCTTTTTTGAAATCTTGAATTTATGCAAGTTCGTCGTTTCGTACCGTAGGTGTACGCCTTGTAACGGGCCAATCAATCCGCCGCCCAAATTGCATTTGCTTGGTCTGTGAAGCGCCACCACATCATTCATCGCCCGAACAGCTCCGCTCCGTTGCGCCGCCATCCATTGCTCCTCAGCGCAGCAGTCCCGCCACGACCACCACCTCCCTCAGCCAATATGACCTCCGCATTAGACCTCGCTGCCCTCTCGCGCAAAGAGCTGCAGTCGCTTGCCAAGGAGTTCCAGCTCTGCCGCGGCAACGCCAAGAACGACGTGCTCCTCCAGCACGTGCAGGACTTCGTGGCTGCGAACCCATCGGATGGAGAGACGCGCGTGCGCAGTGCGCTCGGACTGGCGATCGAAAGTGCCGCTGCCATCGCCCTTGCAGCCCCTGCGAAGGAGATCACGCCAAAGAAGAGCAGCAAGCCAGAACCAGTAGCGGAGAAGAAGAGCCCAGCTCCAGCTACTGCTCCCCCTGCTGCGACGAAGGCGTCGCTAAAGGCAAAAGCAGAGAAGGCTGTTACGCCACGTAAAGAAGAGACAGCAGCTGTGATTGCGAAGCCAGAGTCTGCTAAGAAGACCCCAGAGACGAAGACGGCACGCAAGTCGCCAGCGAAGTCTGACGGTGCGCCAGTCGTGGCGGAGGACGCGAAGAAGCAGAAGAGCAAGACGCCAGAGAAGAAGACCGTGACGTCGTTGCCAGTGGTATCCGCGAAAAAGGCTGAAGCTGCTGTACTGCCAGTCCAGAAGTCTCCTGCCAAGGAGGCGCCAGCGAAGAAGTCCCCTGCGAAAGAGAACCCAAAGGATGTGGCACCAAAGACCAAGGCAGGTCGCCCAGCACTCGCGTCCCTGGACTCGAATGTCGTGAAGAGCAACAAGGCGAAGAAGGGCGGCAAGGTCACGGTCGGCTCGCTGGTGAGCTCGATTGACGACTTGGCATTCGCTGGCGACGGCAGCAAGGTGCGCTGCACGACCACCGGCCACGAGATGAAGGCTGATGTCGACGTCATCACCACGTACATCAACGGCAAGAGCTACCTCAAGGCGAAGCTCAAGAAGCAGTCATTCTCGTCCTACGCGCCGATGTTCGTCGCACACCCAGACGAGAAGAAGGCGCACTTGCTTTGGTGCAATGTGACCGAGACTGAGCACCCGCGCGACGTCGCTCGCGTGGAAGCGCACATCGCCGGCTCGCGGTATCAGAAGGATCTTCCTCGATGGAAGGAAGAGGAGGCCGCGCGCGTCAAGGCCCAGAAGGAGGCGGAGGCGAAGAAGGCGGCGCGCGCCAAGGCGAGAGCAGAGAAGCTCAAGCAGCTGGAGAGCGGCGCTCCTTCCACTTCCACTGTTCCCTCCTCAGGCAGTAAGAAGCGCAAGGAGCGTCCGAGCAGCAGCAGCAGCAGCAAGAAGAGCGCGACTGAAGCTGCCGTGGAACAGGAAGAGACTGGAGAGAAAAAGGCGAAGCGTCCTCGTCAGCGCAAGCGCGCGCACAAGTAGAGAGATCGTTGCGACTTCTGGAGGCAGAGGCGGGCGGGTGTTGGTGATAGCGTGATATTGCAAGTTGGCTCGCTGGGAGAGACACTAGAATCTCACGCGTGGCTTCCTGCCTTCCTGTCTTGCTGTTCTTCTCTTACACGAACGACGATGGATGGTGGACGAACGAACGCATTTCGATCTCCTGTGAATTTTAGACTCTTTGCAATAAATGATTTTCATGTTAATACAGTTTTAGATCCCTCTTCACGCATTCCTTCTTTCTCTCTCGCGCGCAAAAGCAGATGACAGCAAGGCAGCAAGCTCTCGTTGGCACAAGGCGTCGCCTCCTTGTTGTCCACGTGCTGTGTGCATCTTGGTTGGCAGCAGTCTTGGCTTGGATCAAGAAGGCAAGTCGCAGGGCAAAAGCTCAATGTTAATTTTGAGGTCTTTTACCCTCTTTTAGTCTCCTTCCTGTCCATCCCGGTACTCCCACGATTTAATCCGGTAATGCAAATTTCAAAATATCCCTCTCCAATCCGATATGAATTTATACGATCGCTTTACGCAGGGTCAACCCTCTCCTTCGCGCGCACTTTCACTCTCTCACACAACAACGACAGCAGGCAGCAGTCGAAAACAGATCGGCAGTTAGGACGGACGCCATGGAGTTCCTCGTGCCGCTGCACCTGGCGGACCTGGAGCTGCCCAAGGCTGAGCGCTATCACGTGCGCCACGTGCACGCGTTCGATGACTTGGATGATAAGGAGATCGCCTCACGCCTGCGCAAGCTCGAGCAGCACGTGCTCAGCACGACGGACGCGGGCCTCGAGCTGCTGCAGGAGGAATGCCTCGACTTTTGCTACAGCCTCGTCAAGTACGTCGCATTGTTGTCTGTCTGTCTACATGCTTGCTTGCACCTCTGTGTATGGCTGCTAACAGTATGTTTGTGTTTGTGTGCGTCTAAACAGAAAGCACGCACTGCTCTCAGAATCGATCCAGCTGCGCGTCGTCGAAGTGCTCACGGCGTTTGTCAACAACGTGACCGACGGTGTGCGCACGCTCGAGCGCAGCACCGAGCCAGAGGAGATCGACCAGTACCGCAGCGCGTTCAAGGTGTCGGTCTACTTCCTCATCATGACGCTCACAGCGCTGAGCCACCAGCTGCTCCAGCAGGAGAAGGACATTGTCGCTAAGGTTCGTGCTTGCTGTCTATCTGTGTGTATGTGTTATTTATATGAGGGAGAACTCGACAGAAAGTGTGGCTTTTACGTGGCGAATGGTATGCGTCTATTGTAGAAAAAGAAGGCGTCGGCTGCGAACCGTGTGAACTGGTCGCGCGTCGTGGAAACCGCGATCCAAGCGCTCACGAAGTCGATCTCAACCGAGACGTTCGGACTCTGGAAGATGAACCTGCCTGAGGAAGAATTCGCCGTGCTCTACTCGAAAGTGGTGTTCCAGTTGCTCGAGAATACGCAGCTCTGTCGTAGCAAAACGCTCAAGCCCAAGCTGTATCATGTATGTTTCATCACCCCGCGTTTATTTATGCCCAGCAAGGCTAGCGCTTCTTGTGAGTGAGTGTGTCGTGGTTACTTACCTGTGCGTTTTCTCTATGCGTTTGTAGCTCGTTGGCAAGAGTCTTCAGAAAGTGCCAGCGATCCACATCTCTGTCGTGACGTCGCTCGTGGAACTGATCTACGCACATGAGCACCTGAGCGGGTGGGTGGCCGACATGGTCGAGCTTCTCTACTTCAAGTACGAGAACCTCGTGTTTGCAGCCGACCTGATCAGCGAAATCGGAAAAACCTCGTCGCGCGACGCCTCGAAAGACACTATTGGCACGAAGAACATCTCGACGTTCCTATCCAACTTGTCGACACTGACGCCGTACCTGATCATGGAGAACCTGAGTTTTGTGCTCGCGCTCCTGGACTCTGAGTCGTATCAGCTGCGAAACGCGTCGGTGACGTGCATCACCCAGATCTTGCTGTGGAATTTCCGCCAGAAAGGAAACCAGGTCGACCAATCGGAGGAATCCAGAGAAAGAGAGGAAGAGGAGAAAGCGAGAAAGCGAGCCAGCCTCGATCGCCGCAACAAAGAAGACGGAAGTGACGACAGCGACGACGAGCACGACGAAGATGAGTCGACCGCTGCTGTGCCGGACCGAGCAGCCGCTCGCCGAGATCTGTCGCGCTCGACTCGAGACCAGCTTCTTGACGTGCTCGAGGACCGCATGCACGACGTGAACTCGTTCGCGCGTAGCCACGTGCTCAAGATGTGGTATCTTCTCTGCGAGGAAGGCGCGCTTCCGATTCACATGCTCAAGCGAGTAACGCTGATTGCAGTTGGTCGTTTGCAAGACAAAGCAGCCGTCGTTCGTCGTCACAGTATGCATTTGCTCACCTTGTTGCTGGAAAGCAACCCTTTCATGGGCAACCTCGAGCGAGCTTCATACAGCACCAAGCGCGATGAGCTGCTCGAAGAGCTGAAGAAGAAGCGCGATGAGATGATTGCGCATGCTGAGAAGGAAGTGCAAGCGGCGATGAGCGATGTTCAGATTGGCGAAGAGGACGCTGAAGAAACGGACGCGGTGGCTGACAACGAGCGAAAGGTGCAGCTTGAACAAGAGGTGAAGACGATGGCGCGTCTTCTTCAGTTCTACGAAGACGCGATGAGCTTCATCGATGAATTCGAGCTCAAGGCGCTCCCGTTGATCACTCAGCTTCTCGGCAGCAAGTCCATCTCGGATGTCCTGGAGGCAATCCAGTTTTTCGAGAAGGCGTATCGATTCCACCTGCAGGCAGCGTACTCGGGAATCAAGAAGATGCTCACGCTGATCTGGCGAGCCGATCCGTCGGTCCACGACCAGCTGTTGAACACGTTTGCGTCTTTGTTCATCCAAATCGACGCCAGCGATCCGGATCGTGAATCTCCTGAAGCTATTGCGGAAAACCTCGTCAAGTTTTTGGACGAGTGCACTGTTGCTGAGTACACCTGTCTGGAGAAGATTGTCGGCGAGCTGCACCAAAAGCGGTTGATCCCAATGTCGGTGATCAATGCGCTGTGGGACTTTGTCGACGAAAGCGCGTATCCTGCTGCGGTGTTGGGCAATGCGCTCTCGATGCTGAGTATGATCGCAAGTGTGGATCGCGCGATGCTGCTGTCGAACGACCGTCTCAGCCAGATCTACGCGAATGGTTTTGGAGATGTGAGCTGCAAAACGGATGTGACCACTCGCGTGCTGAGCGCTGCGTGTCGTCTGATCCAGTGCTTGCACTTGGATTCAAAGAGCGCCACGAATGTGAGTATCCGTCAGCGTATCCAGCGAGTGAACCTGGAAACGATCGAGCAGATCGTGGCTCGCTTGCAAGGGTTCCTGGTGCTTGAGTTTGCGAGGAAGGATCAGCTGCAGGTCGTGAGCTCACAATCGGCATGGTTTGACACCGCTCAGCAGGCGATTGAAGCCATTTTCTCGATCTGTGAGAAGCCGGAAGAAGTCTGCGGCGAAGTGGTGAGGCACTTGTCGCAGGGTCTGTTCCAAGACGAGGACGAACAGACCATTTCGATCTTTGAGCTCGCTCATTTCCTGTTCGTCGTTGGTCACGTTGCCGTCAAGATTGCTGTGCACATTGAAAAGCTGGCTACCTCGGTGAAGAAATTGCGTGTGAAGCACGAAGAGAAGCTGAACAAACGATCCGGAAGCATGGATGAAACGGGCAACACTGCTGCTGAAGACGTGTCTGCCATGGAAGACGAACTGGGTGTCGCCGCAGAGGTCGAGGCGGAAGAAGACATGTACGTGCAGAACATGACGCAGAAGGAAATCGTGTGCTGTAACTTGCTCGGCATGTATGGTCCGTTGATCATTCGAGTCTTGCGCGGTGGGAATGACGAGATCAGTGGCGACGAGCTGCTGATTGAATGCGCAGTGGTGGCACTGAGCAAGTTTATGGCAGTCTCGGACGAATTCTGCGAGAAGCACCTGCAACTGCTGTTCACGATCCTGCAGGAGTCCCCGCTGCCGTCTGTGAGAGGAGATGTGATCATCGCGTTGGGTGATTTATCCTATCGCTACCCGAACCTGATTGAGCCCTGGACGACACACTTGTACAACCGTCTCCGTGATGTCGACCTAAACGTGCGCAAGAACACAATCGTTGTGCTGTCGCACCTGATTTTGAATGATATGATCAAGGTGAAGGCTCAGATCAGCGAGATCGCGATTTCGCTCGTGGACGAAGAAGAAGGCATTCGCAACATGACCAAGCTGTTTTTCCACGAGCTCTCCAAGAAGGGAACGAACCCGATCTACAACATGCTTCCTGATGCGATTGGGCAACTCTCGTCAAGGTGTGTAAATTGCTGCTTGTGTTCATGATGACGTGCTTGCTGAACTTGATCTAATCCACCAACTTTGCCCTATTCCGCTGTTACAGTGAGCTAGTGTCAAACGAGAACTTCGAGTCGATCAGTCGGTTTATGATTCAGTTTTTGACGAAGGAGAAGCAGATTGAGAGCATCGTGGAGAAGCTCTGCCAACGATTCCCGTCGGCGGTCAAGGTCAAGCACCAGCGCGACTTGTCGTTCTGTCTCGCGCAGCTCTCTCACACGGAGAAATCGCTTCGATACATGGTTCAGAACCGCAAGCTCATGCGCGACGCACTGACAGACTCGGGCGTGACAGAGAACTTCTCGCATCTGGTCAACAAGGTGCGCCGTGGCAATAATACTGCGTCCACGACCTCGGAAATGAAGGATGCGATCGATCAGTTGGAGAAGATCGTGGTCAGTGCTGAGAATGGCGAAGAAGAAGACGACGTGACAGTTATCGAGGGCGGCAGCGTAGCCCCACGGGAGCCAGCCACGCCAAAGCCGAAGGCACGAGGCAGACGCGGCAGCAAGAAAGTAAGAGAACCAGCAGTGCAGGTTATTGTTGAGTCGGCGGCAAAGCCAAAGCGCAGCGCGCGCCAGACGAAGAAGAAAGTGAAGGCTCGAGTGGTAGAGAGCAGCAGCGAGTCTTCGGGTGATGATGACGAGTAAAGTTAGTGTGGAAGAGGGACGCGTCAGTGATGGTTTTTCATATTCATGTTTTATCTCAGGAGTTACGTCGTACGAGCAGTAGATAAACGCAAAAGACAGCGCCGAGCACAATGGGAAAGTATGCACGCGCTACACAAGTCGTGTGTTTTGGATAATTAGACTGAAAGCGCCTGTCGGTCAGTGGAAGACTGGAGACTTGTCATCGCGGTCAGCACGCGGAGCACCTCGTCTGGATCGTCCAGGTAGTACTGCGCGCGGCTCACCTTCATGCCGACTGTGCACGTGTAACAGTTGCTGCCCTGCACGACGTTGAACATGTCTTCGTCCGTGCGCTCGTCGCCGATCGCAAGGATGAAGTCCGAATCCAGTGACGTGAAGTACGGCGTCTCGCTCTCGTACTCGAGGATGCGGCTCACGGCGCGTCCCTTGTTCACGCGCCATGGGCGGATCGTGACATATTTCTTGATGCGGCACATGACAATCCCCACGGGGCGGTCGCGCAGCGTTTGGTCAAAGTGCAGCTGCAGGTCCTTCGCTTGCTTGAGCCCAAACGTTGGGTCGGCGTCTCGGAAGTGCCATGTGTAGCAGCAGTCTTTGATGTCCAGCAGTGACCCAGGTGTGCGCTCCGTGAAATGCTCCAAGATGCTCTCAACTTCGTCGCGCCACTCGAGCTCCACGTCACTGAACATGCATTGCCATGGTACGCTTTCGAGACGACCGCTGATACTAGACGCCCCAGCAATCGAGCTCAAGTCGCTGTTCGAAAGCGCGTCGACATCCTCAAAGAGTCCTACGTTGTCGCCTTCGTCATCACCATCTCGTGCTCCTCGTGATTCGGAGTCGTCAGCGAAGCCATCGACGCTGTTCACGCTGATACTGTCGGACGAGATCTTGTCGTCGTTCTCTTCGGCCCGCAGCACGGAGAGTGGGTGCTTCGCCGCAGGACGGAACCAGTAGCCATGCTCCGCCGCCAAACCGACGCGCGAGAGGTGGCCAAACCATTCCTGCAGGCGCGACTTGTTGCGTCCGCTGATGATATACACCGAGTTGTGCGGGTCCGCAGAGAGCTCCTCAAGACACGAGAGCAGCGCCGGCGATGGCTCAGCGAGCTCCGCCATACTCTGGTAGTTGACCAACGTGCCGTCGTAGTCCAAGAGGAACAGTCGGCGCTGGCTTCGCTCGTAGTAGCCGAGCAGCTGCGCAGTGTCCAACTTCTCGAGACGGTTGTACTCTTGTGCCGTCGCAGCAGCCTCATTGAGAGCCGACATGATGCGCTGCGCCCACAGCGTCGACGTGTACGTGTTCACATAGCGCGAGAGCTGGTGGTGGCGAATGCGCTTCGTCGTCGTGCTCATCTTCAGCGCCGTGTCGATACTCGCCGCGACCTGCTCAATGTGCATCGGGTTCACCAACAGCGCGCCTTGGAACGACGACGCGCAGCCCGCAAACTCACTGTACACGAGCACGCCGCCGCACGACTCTTTTTGCGCGGCGATGAACTCCATCGCCTGCAGGTTAATGCCTTCTTTGATGCTGCTAATGATGCCGACGTCCGCCGAGTTATAGAGCGCGACCAGCTGATCGTGCTCAATCGTGCGCTGCAAGTACCGCACGGGCGTGTACTCGGCGGTCGCGAATTTGCCGTTCACGCGCCCGACCAGCTCGTTGATCTGGCGGTTGAGCATCTGGTACTGATGCGACGCCGTGCGTCCCGATTCACGCACCACGGCGAAGAGCACGACCTTACCACGGTACTCGGGGTAGTGCTGCAGCAGATACTCCATGGCCTCAAGCATCTCGGGGATACCCTTGCAGAAATCCAGTTTGTGCACACCCACGATGATCTTCATGTCTTCGTGCTGCTTCTTCACCATTTCGATCTGCGACTGCACGCTCTCCGTAATCTCGTACTTGAGCGGATCGATGCCCATCGGACAAATGCCTAACGAGATCAAGCGCCCATTGTACTCGACGCGACTCGGAGATGACTCGAGGCCGAGCATGCGCGTGCAGACGTTGAGGAAGTGGCGAATGTAGTCGAAGTGGTTGAATACCACGAGGTCCGCGCCGAGCACGCCGTGCAGTAGCGCCTCACGCGCGGGCAGCATCTGGAAAAACTCGGACGACGGGAACGGCGAGTGGAAGTAAAAGCCGCACGTGATGTCCGGGAAGCGGCGGCGCAGCAAACCCGGCAGGTTCATCAGCTGGTAGTCGCACACGAGCACTAGGTCGCCATCCTTGTAGATCTCTGATACAGCCTGGTAGGTTGGATATAGAGGCATGCACGCTTCATTGTTAGTTCGTGATGGTTGATATAGCATATAGCACGAGCAGTGCAGCAACCGTCAGGTTTGGCTCACCTCAAGAAACTTCTGGTTGGCGGCGCAGTAGGACTCGTACTTCTCGGCAAAATTCTCGAGCAAACGGCTGTCCGAGCGCTGCGGCAGCGAGTGGAAGAGCGGCCAGAGGATCACATTGCAAAACTAAAGGCAATTACAATGCATACAAGATATGCGCGCGTGTTAGAAGATCGTGAATGTATCCATCCATCCATTCATCCATCCATCCATTCATCCATCCATGAGATAGGGAGAAAAGATCGCATACACACACACCATACCTGATTGTGGTAGAGCTCGACCATCTCGTTCGTGAGGAACACCGGGCGGCAGTTGTACTCAGACTCGAGCTTCCTGCGTACGCCGTCCTGGCTCGACTCGTCGACAACGGCACCGGGCCACGAGATCCACTGCACGTTGTTGCCCTCGCAGAGATAATCGACGGCGCTCTTGAAGCCCGAGTCGGACGGGATGTACTGCCACGAGTCGTCCTGGTTCGTTTTGACCATGCGCACGCAGCGCTGCAGCGAACAGACGATGATCTTGTTCGACTCGTTGGCCATCGGGATCGGCCCGATGTTGCGCGACGTCGAGTTGTAGCGCTGCGAGTCCTGGCGCACGGCCGCGAGCCGCCGGTGCAGGTCGTGGAGTTGGTCGAGCAGCGAGCTCTCGCCCAGCTCCGCCGTGGCGAGCGGCATGGTGGTGGCGTTGACGGGCGTGGGCGTGGGCGTCGCAGTCGGAGCGGTGGGAGCCATGGCGCTGGGGGCAGTCGAAGTGGTTGAAGCGGCGCTGAGGGCGGGCGAAGGGCTGGAGCTGCTGGGACTGCTTGGGCTGCTTGGGCGCACTTTCGCGAATGAGCCGTGTGACGTTTCTCGATCTTATGTTGATTTCTCAGACACGCCAGTTGTGTTTGGCAGCCATTATAAATTTGTGGGTGAGGTGGACCACATCACACATCAGAAGAGGTCAGGGTGCAATTTAGTCCTTATGTCGAGGTTCTGCCAGCTTAGCAAGAACAAAGTTGTGAGAATTGGAAGGTCCAATAAGATTCAGGTCACTATTCTGGAGAAGGTGAAAGTCACCCATTATCTTCAGTTTTGTAAGTTGTGTTGGCCACGTTATTTTGGGTTGTGGTGATGAGTACTGTGCAATCCTGAACATAACAACCGGTTCTTATAATAGAGATGTTTAGCAAATTCGTTCATCGAATCTGTTGGTTTGATATTACATTCGGCCCAGTGTGCGCCTGGGACGCGAGGAGTACGCGTCGACGCGTGATCGAGCGGTGTATGAAGAGTGTGGTGTGTCAGCAAGAGGAGAAAGTGCGGCGCTGGGTATTCGACAGCGGGGGGCGTCTCACCCATCAGCAGTTGGCTGAGCTTGCGACGGCGAAGTTCGGCCGGAAGGTGCCCGTCGCCACGATTCGGAGGACGCTGAAACGGACGTCGGCTCGCCCCCCTGCGCCAAGCAGGGACTGCTTCTTGTCGTTCAAAGACGACGGA
>JAADVO010001036.1:0-11159 GCA_023335655.1 Globisporangium spiculum
ACTGACCTCCACCACCTCGCTCTCTTCGACTTGCACGCTGCCGTCCTCGAGCGTGGTCGTGATCGTCGTGGTCGTCACGGTCTCCTCCACGCCGTCCGCGTTGATGCGCGTGGCGGTGCTGGTCGCCACGTGACGACTTGGCCCTCTTGTGGTTGTTGTTGTTGTTGTTACTACCATTGTGGTTGGTTTTTTTGTGGCTCTCTTTGAAGTCTCAGTGGACCCTTTGCTTGACTCGTTGCCCATACGCGCGGGCTCGTGTGAAGCCGTTGGTGTTCTTCTCCGGTGCTTGCCTCTCACTCCTCCAGCGGCTTGCGTGGCGCGGGCGAATTGTCAAAGTGCTTCTGTGGCAAGCGAGAGCGGGAAGAGAGAAGGAGGAGGAGCTCCTGAGCTTTTCAGCTTCGGGCCAGTATTTTGCTGGCAAAGTTGGCGTTTTTCGCTCACAGAAATCAGGCTGGGCTTTTTCAGCCAATTGTAGAGCTGATCGAATCAGACTGCGTATTTTCAACGAATTGTGGGGCCAAATGAAGGTGGCTTCAGCGTATTTTCAACGAATCAGGCAGCTCAGCTAAGGTTCCACAAAGTGGCCTGCGATCTTCCACGCACTTCACGCGCACGATGGATTTGTTTCCCTGTATATAATTCAGTAGTTGAAGTAATAGAACGAATTATATACACTTTACATGATTCCGAAAAAACCTGTAAACTGATGCAAAGTCATTATAGAGGGATTCGGAATACAAAATGAGACTTCGCGGCGCGCTCTCTTGACTTTATGTCTCGTCTATGGCAGCTGCAAAGAGGGATTTTCATAGCTCGTCGTTAGATCGTCTGTCACTCTAGCAGATATTGCTCATTGAGTGACTGATGAACAAGAAGAGCATGTGAGATGGATGGCGAACAACGGCCATGCACGCACGCAACTGGATACGCATGATAATTGCGTCAAACGATGCACGCGGACGTTCAAGTGTGCAGCCAAAATATGTACGCACGTGCGCTACTACGAAACCCAATCTCCTGAGAAGTCCACTTAATCACCACTGCCGCTTGTCGAGACTTCTTCAATCGCGCACGCCACTTGATTGGCATCACGGTTTTTCGCGTGCAAAAAACAAACAAAACGATTTTACTGGGGGAAAAAACAACTATCGGGTTTACTCGTTATAAAAGGTAGAAACCAGAACTTATTCGGAACAGCCCATCCCCTTCACTGGTTTTAAAAAGCTATAACGACCTTTTCATTTTATAAGAAGGGAGCATTTGTGTTGATGACTACCGAAACCCTAGCTTTTACAGTAGCTTCAAACCTCGTCTAGTATGAAATGGATACATTGAGTGACTTACACAGTAGAGTCATATGCAAATGTGCTACGCTCCATGTGTGGCAACACACTTCAACAACAGCAAGCTGATGGATGGCCTTGCCGACCAGATCCATGATCAAAACGAGCTCGCGCACCAAACCTTTGCCTGAATATCCTTCCCTGGATTCCTGGGTCGAGTTTGTTTGAATCGCGAACTCGCTCAACTTCCAACACTTTACTGACCTCTTTCTAGAACTTGGACGAACATATTTAGTGCTCGAACTACTCCCACGACCACCTCAACACGCTGACCCATACCTAACCGATGATGGCGGAGCGTCAGTGTGAGTGCGGTGTGGCGGCACACCCGCAGCAGTACAGTAAACGGTGGGCAACTCGGACACCTTGACGTTCGTAGACACGCAAGAGCAATTGACGGAACTGTGCTTCTTTCTGGCGATGGAGGCATTGGACAGTAATACTTGATCATGGCAAGTGGTGCGAGTCGATTGTACGTGAGCAGCGAAAAAGTACCAATACCTGGCAGCAGAAACGATAGCAGCCTCTAGTGGCACTAAAGCCCAAGCTCATCGAGGATTTACGAACCGCGAAAGAGTGCTCATCCTACAGATGATGCGGCTCTTTGGCTACGAGTCACACAGCTCACGGTGCGGTGCAAGCTCAACTCGAGCTTCACGCGCTGTGTGCGCAGCTTTGTTGGCAAGATGGGGCTTTACGTAGCACTCATCGCGGCCGGCGCAATGCAGCTGCACAGCACACTGCGCTCGTCGTTCTTGCGCCACCACATGATTTTGGCTCGTTCCCAGTACGAAATTTCACCCCCAAAAGTCTTTCACGGAGCCAACCCGCCTCTTGTTGCGCCGAAGACTTCAGGTATGCTTAGCCGAAGAGGAACCTATGTAACCTGTTCTTTGTGCTAACTATTTTTATGTGTCGCTTTGTAAGGAACTCAGAGGTTCGACAAGCTTCGTTCGTTTGACGCAATCACGAAAGATCTCGCTGAATGCATGAATGAAAGGGTGTTGGCTGGCATTTGATGAATCGGGTGCAATTTAATACTTGCTATGCTGTGCTAGGTTCTGTGATCACATCGAGGACATTTTTGAAAGAGTTTGTGGGTAGGCCTCGGATGGATCCATTTGAGTGTCCTATGACTCAGCGCGCTTTCGGAGTGTTGCCCATGGCGCGAACAACGAGTTTTCCTCAATGCATCCTGAAGGTGAGTCTACTGTTTACCACTCTCTCCAGCTGCACTTTAGGAGAAGAGACATATAGTGATGAGTGACGTAGTTTTGATACCCGCATCAGATTATTTATCGGATAAAATATGAGTAATTCTTTGACTCTGGTACAGTGTACCACATGCATTCCTGCCACTCGAACTCCAGATTTGACACACGAAGAAGCAAAATGGCCATTCGAGAGAGAGAAGAATGCCGCTGTTGACGTACGAAGGTGCGAGTGGCTTGCGTCTCCACATAAATGCACTCCACCCTCCTTGGCTTTGCTCACTGCTGACTGACCCATACGTCCATCCACTGCTACCCTGCTGTCTGCTCCCAGGCGTCCAAGTGGATGTGCCCTCGACCAGCGGTGTGCAGCTCACGATCAATTGCGCCAAATTCACAGGCGACATCGTGCTGTCGTCCATCAAAGGTGAGTGAGTGTCGATGGATATCTCTGCTCACGAACACCTAAGTAGTGGCTCGTTCGTGCTGATGTGTATGCTACGGAATGCGAATAGCTGAATCTGCTGCCGTGGTGCCGCCATCATCGTCATCGTCGTCCTTAGCGGCCAGTAGCAGTCGACGCCAGATGCACAGCAAGAGCAAGCGGAAACTCTCGGTTGACTCGAGCGATCTCAGTGAGGATAGCAACGATGACTATGACGACTGCAAAGAGAACAGCGCCTTTGGACAGCTACAGAAAGGCAGACGCCTCGGGGCTCTGAAGCACGCCACGAAGGCCAAACTCTCAACGCAGTACCCGAAGAAGTTCAAGCCCGACAGTTATGCGCCGTCGTCCTTGTCAGTCGTAGCTCCGAGCCTCAAGAGAAGCTGCCCGTATGACAAACAGCTCGAGTGTCAATTCGGCATCGGCCAGATTGACGCCACGTACTTCCAGATGCTCACAGAGAGAGACCTCCAAGTCTACGATTCAGGAGGAGTCCGAGGACTTTTGTTTCATCTGTAAGGACGGCGGTCTGCTCATCGAGTGCGATTGGGCCGATCACGGACGCAACTCGCGTCGCTGTCCGAAAGTGTACCACGAAGGTGCGTTTAAATGCAATGCATGCATGAATTGATGGTCATCCTGAAACAGGACCTCATGCATCTCTTATATGCTTGTATGGGTGTCTTCTCCCTTCAGAATGCTTGGGGTATAGTGTACCAAAGGACGTCGTGTGGAAGCACCCTCGTCGCCGGTGCCAACTCTGCGGCGCCCTCGCAAAGTTCTCGTGTCGGTTCTGCGTCAATTCCTACTGCTCGGTACGTGCGTTTGCTTGGTACGAAGTCTTGTTTTCTTTACAACACACGGCGACGGGAATGCAATGGCAACTTGACAGACCCATGTGCCGAGACATCAAGAAGATGGGTCGTGCTTTACGTGACATCCCAGGCTCGATCTACGTCTTCTGCGGCAGGTGCGAGCACGAGTCTCAGGAAGCGCTAGAGACTGGGAAGCTCTCTGGGAAGACCTACGCGCTCATACTTCGCCCTCTGCGGTCCAACCCATAGAGGCAAGTTGCTGTCGCGATGAGATAAAAATGGCTCGACACTAGCTAACAAGTACTAACTCATCGCAATATGGCGTATGAAAGTTGGTGAATACAAAAAGCGACAGTGTTGGCGAGCAAATAAATGGGCGAGTAGCTGTTAGAAACCCTGATCATGTGAGGCAAAAAATGGTAGTCGAGTGCTGAGAAGTCTGTCAACCTCATAGAGCAAGGTCTCAAGCTCACACATTCCGCCAGACACAGCAATGGAGAAGGAAACAACGACTGAGAGGTCGAAGAACATAGCATCATTTTGCCAACATGTTATGATCTCGAACCTACCAGAACCTTCGAGTTCTGGAAGGTTCGATACGCATCACCCTGATAGTGCATACTAAACGTTAACGTCAACAAGAGATTTCATAGCACTATATATGCATAGTTAGAGAAAGGAAAAACCTTTCCATAGGGATTTAGTATTGCATACTCAACATTAGTGAAATATGGTAGTCAGGAGAACCTGCCACCAGTGAATGGACGTGAGAGATCATGGAGATAAGAAGAGTAGTGCAGCGCATGAGAGCTTTCACGAATAATATTCTCAATACATCTCACTTTCAATTTTACCATCAATCTCTCCTCCAATACGTCACACCCTGACACAACAGAACACCTCTCTCATGTACACTCAACCGCCCGATCCGTCATCTTTCGCCTGGATGTGGTTAATTGCGCTGGCACGCGTAGCCATTGAGCGCGCTGATGGATCCGTCGGGACACTTGGCACATGACGCACCCTCAGAGTATTCGCCTTTGGCGCAGCACACGGGCTTAGCGTTGATTTCAGCAGCCTTGTGGTTGTCGGAGGCCGAGGTCATTGTCGCCGCCGTCTTTGGGTTGATCACGCGCACCACCTTAAGCATGACGATGACATCCAAATCGACAGAGTTGGTCTCGTTAGTGCTCGGCAGCGCCAGCTTGTAGACGTCGCCGACGTTGACAAAGTTAACGCGAGGCATTGAGATCTCCCAGCGCGAGAAGAGGCTCGGCAGCAACTCTGTACTCGGGACCTGGCCATCCTCGTAAATGCACACGCTAGAGGTCCCGTCGCTCTTGACACAGCCGGCAGCCTCATGGTATGGGTTCGTGATCTTGGTTGAGCACAGTCGCACATTGAACGCAAACGAGAAACGCACGTTCGCAGCTGGCAGCACGTACGTCTTGTCGTTTAATGCATTGAGCCGCTGGGTCTTGCCAATGTCGATGGCCACAGCCATGTCGAATTCGCTTGGGCTCGATGAGTCGAAGTCACGTTGAAAGTCGATGTGAACGGCAGCACGATCTGCGTCGACTCGATGTAAATCCCGTCGAATGTGGCTTCGGTGTCGGTACGATAGATCCACTTGTACTGCTTGAGCCACGCGAGGTCGGCCATAGGCAGCGCGAATGAGACCTTCTCGCCCGCCAGTAGCCTGTCGAGATCCAGGTGCGGACGTGACGAGTGCATCTCTTCCTCATTGCCACCGTCCGCGTTGCCGCTTAAACGTAGTGGCTTTGCAGGCAGCAGCGCGAAAATTGCTACCGACTTCACAGTCGGCGGCTTAAACGAGCGCATCTTCTAGATGTCTGCTGGCGTGTAGAACTTGGCGCGACCACGCATCGACGGCGGGGTGCCGCCGAGCTTGTACTTGTAGTACTTGCAGAACTCGAACGCCACTTGCTGGATCCGGTACTGCATGAAGAGCTTGCTCAGTCCCGCGTACGCCATCGAGTAGAAAGGCTTGGAGCTCGATTCTGTGGCTTGAAGGCAGCGTCGGCTCGTACTCTTTGTAGCGCTCGCCAGGTGGCTGCCAGTCTGACTGCTCACAGAATCACGCGTCGCCTCGCCGGTCAGCTCGTACTGCTTCATCAGTTCGCCGTACGCGTCCAGGAACACGAAGCGCAAAGGCTCAACTGCGTTCCTCGCACTGTGAACCTTGTCGCTGTCTTCGCGAGTTGGCGACTGGTTTGGGTAGTATCGTTCTTCATCAGCGACCACGCTATCCATGAGCGCCAAAAGGCAGTCGGTCTTGGCGAAGAAGGCGTCAATCACGCTCTGCGATATCGCTGAACTGAACTTCCCATATAACACCAGCAACAAACTGGCGAGTCGTGCGCTCTCAGCATCGCTGTGGTCCCCGCTCGAGCTCCCTACGAGCTGCACAAGGTCTTGGGACTGCCCGAGTTGCTGCGCGAAAGCTCTGTACTTCGTCACGGCCTTGCTCCAGCCATCGATCTGCTTTACAAGGTCCATCGCCACACTCTTCAACCGAATCGATAGGCTGTAGAGTTCTGTCATCGCAGAGACGACGTCGCCCGCTAGCTTTCTGTAGTCAGGGTGACTGATGGCAGCAGCGCCTCCGTTTCCAAGCTCAGTGTACACTGGATTGAGGGTCTTCATAGCCTCGAACGTCATTTTCTGGGCGTACACTGCGGCTTGTACGGCGCGATACACATTCTGCAGTGGGGGACTATTTGAGAGGCTCTCAAGCGCGTGGATCTTGGCACTAAACAGGTCGAGCCTCGTTCTCAGCTCGGCGAGGCTCTGTTGGAACCTCGAATTCGACGCCTTGACCTTCGCCGGTAAAGTTCCCTCAGCAATCGTTGCGTCGGATTTAAAGTAGCCCTCCAGTGTGGAAAACCCACTCGCGAACGAACCCACGATCTTGCTCGTGCTCTCAGCGATCTTCACTTCCAGCTTCGCAGTGTTGGTGTTGATTACCTGGGTCAACTGGCGCGCCGAGTTGTCGATCTTATCTCGCGTCTTCTGTTCTTTCTCGCCCATCTTGTCGTACAACTTGGTCGTCGCCTTGTCGATGTCACTGCGGATCACTTGCCCCTTCTCGCCGGTCTTGTTGTACAGCTTCGCAGTGAATTCGTCGATCTTACTGCGAGTCACCTATTCCTCTTGGCTGATCTGTTTGGACAGCTCCTTCGTGGATCTAGCGATTGAATCGCGCGTCGCTTCTGCCTCAGCACCGATCTGGGCCGAGAGCTTTGTGGTGCTGGTGTCGATCTGCCTCTGTAGCGCTCTCGCGCTATCGTCCATTTGGTCGTACAGCCTCTGGGTGTTGTCCGCGATATCCTGTCGAATGGCGTCGGCTGCAACTCCAAGCGTGTCCTCCAAGGTGCGCATACTCCTATCGATGTCCCGCTGGATCTCCTGGCCTACGTCACCGATCTTGTTGTTTAGAAGCTCCGTGTTGGCAGCGATGACGTCGCGGATCGAAGCCGACTCTGTCTTGACGGTCTCTTGGATCTTTTCACTTTCCTCTTGGACTTTCTGGCCGATCTGGTTCGCTGAGTCCTGGGTCGTCGTGATGACCTCAAAGTGCTTGCTCTCCTGGTCGATCACGTCCAGCTGCTTGCGCACGTCCACTTCGACAATATCCGTCAGCGAGACAGTGCGTACGCTCCGGGATTTCTCGAACGCGATCACTTGCTGGAGCCCCGAGTAGAGATCTTGGAGCTTACAGACCGAGAAGTCCGTGTTGTTGGGGTCGTTGCACAGTCGCGGCAGCACGACCTCACCCAAGACGCCCAGGTCGCGTTGCTCATGGGATCCACGTGTACATCCATACCGGGGACGTCCTGGTCGTTCACCAGCTTGTTGGCAGCGTTGAAATGCGCGACCGCGACCTGATCGCTCAAGAATGTGAAGAATGGCAGCAGCGAAGCCATGTCGCTCGAGTACTGCGTGAACGCAGCGTACGCCAGCAGGAACGCGCTGGGAGTCGCGGTTGCAAGCAGCGACCTCAGCGGATACACTTGGAGCTCGACAGAGTTGAACAGCAGCCGCGCTGCTGTCATGGCCCACAGTTCGTCCTTCAATGCAACACCGTCAGCGTAGGATTTAGCGAACGCTGCTGCAAGCGTGTCCGCTTCGGTCGTCAACGTTCCAAGCGATCTCAGTCGGCGGTGCAGATTCCCCCGCGCTTGCGCGAGGGTGTGGAACTTGACCAGCGCACACGACTTGAGCGGTGTGAAGCGCACGCAGATACGAGGCAGTACTTGGGTCACAAGGTTCTCATATCGCTACTTAGGCCGTCAAAGTATGCCTCAAGGGTTTGCACTCGCGCCGAGTACACAATGTTCTGGATGGCCGAGTACCTGGCTTCGTAGAACTGGGCGTCCAAGCTCGAGAAGAGCAGGCTCCACGTCGAGCTCTTCATTCCTTCTTCCGTGAAGTGCGGCCAGAGCACGAGCATCATCATCAGGTCGCTATTGGACATCGTGTAGAGCAGATCTCTCGAGGAGTAGACCCGCTTGGCGGATCCAAAGAGTGTCGACTGCACCAGCGAGTCCCACCCAAGTGCACTGAGTGAGGAGCCCGAAGCGAGAAGACCTGTGCGATACTTCTGCATAAAAACGTCGGCTCTCTTCAGCACATCCGCGGAGACAAGCTCGTTTGTCCTGATCGAACTCACTGCAGCCGCTCCGACTGCATCGAGCAAGTTGCTGCGTGCGACAACGAACTCAGCAAAGTACGTCGCGGCACAGACAACGAGCGCTGGGTTCGCTGTGCACATTGACACGACGGTCTGTGCGATCCAGGCGAAATCCGAGGGCAGCGCAAACGCGCTGAGCTCAGCGAAGTCGTTGCTCGACATGTAACTTTGCAGCGCGCCGTTAATCGACTTGGTAATGCTGCTACTGATCATGCCGAGCAGCGTCGAGTCGCTGGCGAGTGCGGCGAACTGGAGCTGCAAGTTTGCCAAGCGCAGGTAGTTCACGGTACCCGCGAGCCGCTTGTTGTCGGCAGAGTAGACCGCGAAGAGCGACGTGATCTTGGGGCGTAGCTCGACGCTACGCTCGCGCACTTGGCACATGAGCTCGCCAAGACCGAGCAGCGCTTGCGAGACATTCTTAATCGTGCTTACTTTCGCGAAGATCTCGCTCTCGGCCAATTGCCTCGCAGACTCGTTGATGACAGCCGAGATGCTCTCGAGCACAACGCTCGCATAGTAGTTATAGTCTTCGCGTCTAGCGAGCGTCGTCGGAACGAAACCCCGCACGTCCTTTGCTGACCACAGAAGTGTGTCTCGAAGGAACTGGAGATCGTCTCCTGGATGCAGCGCGCGCTGGCTGCAGTACGTTTGCTGGGCAGTGGCGCGTGAGGGAGGCAGGATGTCGCCGAAGTCTCGCGAACGGAAGACCTGATTTTCGCGTGCTGCCAAGTCGCAGGTCCGAGCGATGAGCTTGATGGACTCGAACCCCGTGACACCGACCGTGTTGAATGCTAGACACCTGTCGGGCTGAAGCACCAACGTAATCGCTCCGGTGTCCGTGCTCCAGTTCCATTGCTGGTTCACCAGTCCGTTGCACGTTGCGTACGTGACCCGTCCAGGCTCCGCCTGCGGCAGATCGAGACAGAGCTCGACGGCGAGTTTGATCGTCTTGGATGCTGTGACTTCCCACCACATGTCGACGTTGCGCGAGCAAGGGTAGATGTGCGCGTCCTGATTCGCGCGGTTCACAGTGACGCAGTTGGGGCCGATGTACACGAGCAGCGCCTCGACCATCGTACGCTTCAAGTTGTGACTCCGAGCTGCGAGTACGACTGCAACATTGAGGCTCTGGGCCACTGATAGTGTCGGAGAGCCACATCTTGTGAGCTCCACCAGATACTTTGCTAAATCGAGGCAGAGTGTCGAGGTACTCAGCGGCGACACATTCTCGGAAACAGTCCCTAGGGACCATTTTTGCTTGGTTGCCTTGTTGCACTTGGCCACTGTGACTGTGCTCAAGGCCAGCTCACCGTGCTCCAAGCAGTTGCCGTCCACAGTGCGCAGCTCCTGGTCGAGCGTGTGGGTGCACACTTGGTTGAGGCTGCCGATGCATTGTGACGGCACCGCGGTATTTCCCCCTGCGTAGTCGAGACACAAGCTGTTTGCAGACAGAACCTCACTAGTGTCGGGGGCCAGCGACGACGACTGGAGGAGTTGCGAGGGCATCGCGCTGCGGCGCTCGCTCAGCGTCGCCGCGCCGCCCACGGAGCTGCTCGCGTCCAGATACATGTCGAACTTGTCCGCACCGACTGTGGAGACCGTACCGTCGTACTTGACGCGCCACTGCTGGCTCAAGCTGCCCAGAACGCACGGTGCTGCCTTGACCGAGTTATCAGCAAAGTATTGGAGGCACTTGGCATCGGTCCCATCGTGTACCGAGGACCCCACACGGAGAGTGCGGCGATCGACCATCGCGAACAGCTGCTCGTCCCCTCCGTTGCAGTACGCAGTCACTAATATTGACGTTGCGCTGTACACCTCGAGGCAGCTGTTGCCGTTGACGTTCGCGCCGTGCTGGAGCAGGTCACCAGCGCCATGCACTACAGTAGGCGCAAAGAGCGCTGCGACAAGCGCCAATAGTGCAGCAGCTCGCGCGGACGCAGAGATTGGTTGCTTCATGGGGATTCGTATTCCGACGCAAGTTTGGCTGTAGAGAACTCGAACAGAGAGGATTCGCCACTGAAAGGCAAAAGCCAAAGTGTCTTGGGCCCTTCGGTGTCATCAGCTGAAGTTACCTTAGATGCTTCTCCTCGCCAGGAGTGGACGGAGCTAGCAATTGCGTCTGTACGTAGTACTGTACTAGTACGCTCCAGACCTGAATAGATGGTCTACCAACCGAAATATTGCCTCGAAGGTACTTCAAGCACTCCAACGCTTCACAGTGGACCTTTTCATCCCAGTGTAACCAGATCCAATGAAATCAGTCGGTTACTCTTGAAGATACATCTGTGATTTATTAACGTATTGTCAATCGTGGGTGTGGGACCGACGAAGCCCCACTGAAACCCTTTGAAGGTATGCGGGACGACCCTTGCCTTGGATCGCGCTCGTCGCCGCCTTCCAGGTGTTCGACGCGGCGTTCGTATCTCGGTTCCACAGCCTCGAACAAGTCATACACCTGGCCAGCCTGTGACGAAAGGTTATGCCGCTCCTGTACGGTCGAGGGTTTTCGCATTTCCGGAACGTCTCGCACTCGCTCTGTTCGCACACGCTGCATCTGTTGCTGCTGCGGAACTCATCAACTCATCGACCAGGTACATGTCGTAGCCCGCCTTCTGAAACATCGTCCTA
>JAADVO010001037.1:0-11152 GCA_023335655.1 Globisporangium spiculum
CGAGGCTGAGCAAGGACAAGTACATGACGGCGCTGCTGGGGATGTACGTCGATCTCGCAAGCCGGGTAGCTTGCGAGGCTTCTCTGCTTGCCACCTTGCACGCGATCAGATCCATAAGCCAGAGCAGAGCAGTCTCCCCCTCTCTCACAGACGTTCTTCAGTCGCTGTCTGGCATCGATCGCCAACTTGGGCATTGGCCGCACGATCTGAGCGAAAGATAAAGACCTGTTCGAGAGCGTTCAGGCTACTCGTTGCTTCTTCCTGAAAGCTACGAGCCGATCGAGCGCACACCACCGCTAGCAGTCGCTCTCGAGAACATCGCGCAGCAAACGCGCGAGAACTTCGCAGTCAGCGTCTCGGTGAACTTCTTCAGTCGCGTTAGGCGGTGGTTCAGACTCAAGATCCAAGAATGGTCATCTAGCACTGCCACCACCTACTTCAACGACAACGAATCGCGGATCGTCAAAAGCCTCATCTCGCTGCTGCTCAGAGCGAGTACTCAAGACGAACCCTCCCTGGACCGACTCGTCCTCCAGTACTCGTGGTTGCAGCAGTATCCTATCCCACGCATGGAGATACGATGGCTCCAGTCGCTGGTGAATGAGGTTTGCAACAAGATACCGCTGCCGCTCAACCTCTCTGAGAAACCACACGCCTGCCTATCGTGTCTGTACTCCGTGCTAGAGGAAATCGAGAAATACAACCAAGATCTCAATGTGCACGACCTGAAGGACCCAAGGGCGATCAAGCTGTTCACGCTTCTACCACAGAAGAAGCTGTGCCCGCTCAACATCAAGATCAGCAACACAGTGCTGAAGGAGCTGAACAAGGAACTGAACAGCTATAGTCCTCACTACGTCGACATGCCGGTGCGCGACTTCTGGAACCACTACTTCGACATAGAGAAAAGCACAGCCTCAAAGACAAGGAAGTTCAACCACTTTATCGTGACGGGCGTGAGCGCGTCAGTGAACCTGGTCCGGCGGCAACGAGTACCACTTCATGCCAGAGAGGAGAGCAGTGTAGACGTCCTCTTCGCTCAAGCAGACAGAGTTATTGCCATTGATCCTGGACGGAGCCCTGTGTTCACCGCTGTCGTTCACGACCGACGAGCGATGCACGATTTTGCGAAGCCGTTTCCAGGGAACAAAGTCAAGCGTAAAGTTGTAACCTGGAGCCGATCGCAGTGATACAGTGAGATGAGCTACATGCATGGGCGGAACTTGACCAAACAGTGGACGGAGAAGGCTCCCGAGATTGCCGAATTCAACTCTGAGGTCAGCACCGCGAAGACAACAAATCTGAGCGCCATTGAGTTCCATGCGCGCCACGTGCTTTCTAATCTTTCAGTCGTCTTGGACTTCTACTGCGCGCGCCGCTTCAGAAGACTGAGATGGAAAACCTACATCCGCACTCGGAAGGCATTCAACAAGATCGCTACAGATCTAAGCGGAGGGTCGGCGAAGACACTAGTCGTCTGGGGAGACGTGCAGTTCTCATCAACCGGACGCGGGAGTCTGGCGGTGCCACAAGCACGCTGCAGGGGAAGGTCAGCTGCAGGTTGCGGATGGTGGACCAGAACGAGTTCCGCACGTTGAAACTTTGCTGTGCATGTTATGGAGAGACGACCGAGTATCGCAACCCAAGCATAAGCCAAGGTACTCTGGACGCGGCGCGTTTGTTCCAACAACGTATGCTCACGTCGCGTCTGGGACAGAAACGTGTCCGCAGCGATCAACGTCCTCGCTCTGTTCCTCTGTCGAGTCCGTGGTGAACCGCCCCCTCCAGCCTTCCAGAGGACCGTCGCCACTCCGACAGTAGCACATGGAGCGTGAGTCTATGAACTTGCTGTCCAGGATACACCGGATAGCAACGCGAGTCTAGCATCCAACGATCTCGGCACAACAATCGCGTGGGTTTACATTACTAACAATAATGCCATGTGGAGTTTCCATGATTTAAAATCAAAATTAACTTTTTTAGAGGGGTTATAACCCCTCTAAAAAATACTGTCAGCATTCAAAATTTGGCACGCACACACAGTTCGCAAAAACAAAAAAGAAGTGCCGATGGGTACACAAAAGTTTACTGGCCGGTGTGGGATGGGTGGCATACCCAGTGTACTGGCTGTACCAGTCGGAATGGTACAATCTGAGAGGGTGAGCAGCGAGGAAGCGAGCGGCCGTGTTGTTGTGACGCACTCAAACAAATTGAAAAAGAACGAGTGCGCGCGCAAAGGCCAACTGGCAGAAAGAGAGAAGACTTCTTCTAGAAGTGCAAGCGAAGCGGACAACGACGAGCGAGAATGAACGGCGCGTGGGAGCGCGTGAAGGACTCGCGCGGGCGCGTCTTCTACGTCAACCACGTCACGCGCGAGGTGCGTGCGCGTGGACGTCCTTTGTTTTGCTGTGTGCGAAGTGTGAAGATGCGCATTGTGACGATATGTAATGGCAATGTAACGCCGCGTGTGTATGCGGCTCTGTCTTTGTATGTGTGTCTGTGTCTGTGTCTGTATGAATGCAGACGTCGTGGCATTTGCCGACGAACGACCCGCTGCCGCCAGGGTGGCAGGAGCTTAAAGATGCGGAAGGAAGGGTGTACTTTGTCGACCACAACACTAAGACCACAACGTGGATGGACCCGCGCGTGGCGGCAAGGAGAAAGCAGAGCAGCCGTTCAGGCGGCTCGACGCCGACGGCTGCGGACGCTGTTGCGAATGGACTGGGCAATACGAGAAACGGTGGCGGACCCACGCGTCCGGGATCAGGTGGCGGCGGCGGTCCAGACGACCGCATGAGCCAGATGGCACCGTCGTACAATGTGAATTCGTCGCGACTGAGCGACGACTCGAATTCGAGCGGCGGAGGACGACCTGCGAGTCTCCCTCGTGGCGACAGTGGGAGCGGGTTTGCAGTTGCATTGAGAGGCGTCAAGTCCGGAAGTTACAGCTCTCCTGGAATAGAATCGAGGCTCTCAACCGTTGATGGCGCGTATGCAGCTGGTAATGGTGAGGGCACGTCCCCGCAGTTTGACGGAACGATCGAAGAAAGGGCTGGAAGCAATCTCGCCAAGAAGCAAAGCGACTTGCTGCAGGTTTTCCCGCCGCCAGCTGGAGCTTTTGCAGCCGCGACTATCGGTGCAGGCGGCACTTTCGACGACGTGCAGAATAAAGAGCTCCAAATGCGACTCCGTCGGTACTTTGCGCCGATTCTGGTTCGTGACGACGCGGTGAGCGGCTGCTTCCAGTGCAACAGCAAGTTTGGCGTTCTCCGGCGCCGGGTACGTCCTGTGCACTCTTCTCTATCCACCCTGCTTGACAGTGTCGAGTCCAATTAATCTCATCTAACGTATCACGGGGGTGCCCTATCTGTTGATGCTGATTACTTTCGCTACAGCATCACTGTAAGCTGTGCGGAAATGTCTTCTGTGCGGAATGCACGACCAACAAGGTGAACTTGCCGATCGACGGACCTGGATACGAGCAGAAGCAGCCTGTTTGCCAGCGCTGTTTCCGAAACGTCGAAGCCGGCGACTACTACAGTTTCATTGGGCTGCGCAGACTCTTGGACGACCAAAGCAGAACAGTCGATGAGGTATGCACACTCATGGCAGCATGCTGGAAAACG
Organism: Globisporangium spiculum; assembly: GCA_023335655.1. Classification (NCBI taxonomy): domain Eukaryota; phylum Oomycota; class Peronosporomycetes; order Pythiales; family Pythiaceae; genus Globisporangium; species Globisporangium spiculum. The sequence continues at coordinate 3,627 of JAADVO010001037.1, forward strand.
CACTGGGGTCTCATTTTTGTCTGATGTGCGTGGCTCTGTGGATGTTTTTATGTGTTTGTAGAAAGCTGAGCAGATGATGCAGTTGTCGATTGCGCTGAAAACGGGACGCGAAGAAACGATGCGAGGTATGGGGCTTCATCGGATTGCGCAGCTGAACGATATCGAAGCTGCGGGTGGTGTGGCGTCGTTCTGTCAGCTACTCCAGACTGATGTGGAGGAGTTGCAAAAGGCGGCACTGGACATGCTCGCGAATTTGATCGCGCTTCAAAATGGTGCTGGCAACGAGCTATCAGCTGGCGAGGCGTTTGCGCAGTCCGGTGCGTGCGCATCGCTGGTAAAACTGCTGGGGAACCGAGTGATGGAGATGCAGATGGGCCGAGCGGTTCGTCCAGAGGTCGAGCGCAAGACTCTCCGTGTCGTGTTCCACATCTGCAAATCCAAGGCGTGCCAAAACGCGCTGCGCAAGGCGGGAGTGGGTGTTCGATTGCGTGAACTCCTGGCGCCTGATTCGCCGGCGCCACTGGAGACCAAGGTGGAAGCCGCTCGTTGTCTGAAAAAGTACGTTCGCAAGAATACGGAAAACATTTTGGAGTTGACGGGCAGTGGTGGAGTCGCGCTCTTGTGTGGACTACTCGGAGGCTTTATCGAGCTGCGATCGAATAGCCTCTTGGAGGTGAACGGATCGAACCCAGAAGACTCGTTCGATGTGGCGATAGAAGCGATCTTGAGCACGATCTGCGAGTGCATCCATGTGTCGGAGGTTCACGGCGCTCGCGGTCTTCTCCAGTTCCCATCCTCTGCGATTCCAAGCTTTGTGACAATTTTGCAGAAGGGGGATCGAATGAACCGCATGCTAGCGTCTCAAGTTCTCATCCAAGTGTCTCTGGAGCCGACAATGATCGCCATGATCGCGAAAGAGCGGGAGTTTATCAAGGAGTTGATGTGGATGCTGGACAACGAAGACGATAGCACTATCGCCTCGGAGATTTTGTACGGGCTGTGCCAGACGACACCGAAGCCAGATCCTGACTCTATCGTCGACGCGCACGAGCTTATCCTTCGAGTGATCTACGAGCTTGACGTGTTCGACCTTGTGCTAAAAAAGCTGAAAGCGTGCGTCGTCGGTGAAGATCAGTTTGTCGGAGAGATCAACTTCCAGAAGAACCTGCTGGGGATCATGAAGTGCTTCAGTGCAGAGTCGGCTGCGTATGCGGATTACATTTGCTCTCGCGAGTGTGTGCCCGCTCTGTCGGCGTTCCTGATGTCGAAGAAGACCAGTTTGGTTCCGTTATGTGCGCAGACGCTGATGAATCTGTGCGAATTCAATCCAGCGATCTTCAATGAGCTGCTCGACAGGAATGCATCCGACTTCTTCCAGCGCTTGCTTCAGACTCCTCCGGACGAGAATCGGTTCTCGGCGTTGCGGTACTTTGGAGCGCTGCTTGACAACGGCCGCGGCTTCTCGGTTGGTGTGCTCGACACGTTGTTCCTCATGGCATCCGGACGCGACACGGCATTGAAGACGAAGAGTCTGGAGATTCTTGCCAAGCTGACTGGGATCAAGTCCATCACGTCGCTGCTTGACCCGCTTCAAGAGTCAACAAACCCCGAAATCGTGGAGTTGGTGTCCAAATTGCGAGAGCGAGTGGTTGGCACGGCGTTCTTTCCGGGACTAATGAACATCATCAGCACAAGCGGAGAGGTTGAAGCTCGCGTGAATGCGATCAAGTGCATCCGATGCGCTATTGATGGAGGCGAAGACACTGTGGCTCGGATGGTAGAGCTCGACGTGTTTCGTGTCTTTTGCGTTGTGATGCGCAAGTGGATGAACGTGTCAGCTGACTCGTCGACGGCAAGTGAGAAGCAGATTAGCACTGCTGTGCTCCAGCTGCTGTACCTCATCTTGAATTCGTCGGCGTCCCTGATTGCTTCGGCTGGCGAAGACGACGTGAACAACCTTGTGACAGTGGTCACGGAGTTCATTGTTTCCCAGCCGAGTCGTTTGGCGATGGGCATCCGCATTGTGCGACTGTTTATCACAGACCGATCCTGGAAGAATTGCTTCTTCACTCTGTACGCGGTGGATTCATCAACTACCGGACACGATTTCCTGCAAGCGTTGATGAATGGCATTGAGCAGTCAAGTGCTACTGCTGGGCAATCGCCGAACGATACCGTTTTCGAAGACTGCATGACAGTGCTAAAGGAGTTGGTGCTGGAGAGCTCGCATGAGTCAATGGTCAACCTGCTCATCAGTGCCGGAGTTCACACGTCGCTTTTGGAGTTGATGAGGGAAGAAGCGAACGGCTCATTGGTGAAGCGAGCGCTGGAGCTGATTGATTCGTTGACGCAAACGCGTCGTGTGCGTCTGCTGATACTCGAAGCAGGAGCTGCGTTAACAGCTCTTGTGGGGATGTACGATCGAACCACGCTCCAGTACGCCGATCTGGACGTAGAGCAGCAAGCCATCTCGCGCAAGATCGGTCATATCCTTGTGAATCTCTCGAGCGATCCACTTGAGTTTCGAAAAATGCTGTACGATCACCGAGCAGTGCTTCCGAGCGCAATCCTGAGGAACATCTTGGCGTCGTTGGACGACGTGTCGATCATCGCTGAAGACATTGTGCTAAATCTGGTCGAGTCGGACTTTGCGACATGCCCATTGTGGATCGATCTGATTGAGACCTCCGACATCCAGCTTGCCTACAGAGTCATGGTCGTCGCGAAACGTCCTTCTGTTCAAGTTACGGCTGCGCGAAAGCTCACAGACATTGTGTTCTCAACCCCCGAGAAACTCGAGGATGAAAGCACGGGTCTCTCTGCTCTAGAGCGCGCTACCCTGGTATCTACACTGATTGGTTTCCTGGTTGATTTCGATCCGCGAACGTCTGTCATTGGTATTTTAGCGCTGACTCTTCTCCTGAAGCACGGTCAGTCTTTCAACGAGGAGCAGATGCATAAGGTTGCAGTGGATGGGGCGATCTCGCTGGTCTACTGGATGCAGAAGGGGACCGAGAGACACCAGGAGAACGCCGTGTCAATTTTGCACGACGGCGTCACCGATCCTGGCATGATGAACATGTTCTTTGAGCACCTGAAATCACCTGCCGTCCTCCGAGATGCAGCGTTCATCATCGAAATGGGGCAACAGATCGTGGATATTGACATCCATCTCAACCCAGACGGCGTCTTCAAGCGCTGTGATCTCCTCTCTGGGATTCTCAGCACGATGGATCTGGGTTCACTATCGGTGGACTGCCTCGAGATTATCGACGAAGTGACGGTGTACCTGCTAGGCTTTATCCGATGCGAAGAGCAAGTCGATGTGTGCTTTTTGCCGAAGATTCTGCACTTCCTGACTATCCAGGCATCTTCTGAAGCGTTTCGCAGGAAACTCGCGAAGCTGGGAGTGATTGGAAACATTGTCGGACTGCTTCAAGAGCAAAAGGACTCGCCGGACAAGTCAGCGGAAGTTTTGGAGGCGGCACAGCGGTTGCTGAAACAGATGTGCATGGACGACATCCAGCAGCTTATTGCCGCAAACGGAGTCGACATTCTCGTGGACATTCTGAACACTACGGACACTGGGGTGGTCGCTGTCACTGAGGCACTGGATCTGTTCAATTTGATCGTGAGCTCCGGTGCGCCAGGAAAGAAATCTCTGATGGAGTCTCCTGCAGTGATCTCGTGCATGGAGCGAGCGTTTGACGGCATCTTTGGTGATTGTCAAGGAGAAACCGAGGAGCTGAGCGGGGTGCTGTTGGATGACAATTTCAAGAAGCTACAGCTGGTCTGCGGAATCTGTTCGTTGGTGTTCAGTCTGAGTCGTTCTCACGCGTACAGGGAACAGGTTTTGCTGACGTCGCAGCTTGTCGCACCGATTATCAAGTTTCTGGAATGGATCCCATCCAATCTTGCGGCGACCGAGAACCTCAAATCCAAGGTGAGCAAAGTGCTGACTGCCGGTCTCGCGTTTCTCGAGGGGGTGATTATCTCCGGAGAGCAGTCGGCTAGGTCGGAGGAAGCCCATGCTGATCTATACCGACAAATCCGAAGTGTCTATGTGTACACGCTACGCGCGTTTACGAATGGGCACGAGAACCGCGAGCTCTTCATCATTGCTTGCGAAGGACTGATGACTTTCCACGAAAACAGGAAAGCGCTTGCAGCTTTGGACGCATCGATGGCAAACGAGTTGCACGAAGTTCTTGCGATGCAGGGGTTTGCTGCTCTGGAAGGCGGATTTTTCTCACGAGATTGTGCGATTGCGATACTCGAGCTGATGTTTACTATTCTCTCGAGCGAGAAAGAAGCCACACCAGAGAGCATTGCGTGGGTGGTCGAGCTGCTGCTCCATGTGATAACCAAGGATTTGGCGACGGAGTCTGATTTTGACCTGACCACAGTACTGCTGCTGTTGAACAAGTTTTGCAAGACGTACCAGCTTCGAAAGAGCATCTTTGAGCACGCGAGCTACCCACAACTGATCGAATCGCTCGTGAACTTTACGAGTGACGCGCAGTGGAAGAGGTACCGCCGGCATTCGGCAAACGCGCTTGCACTCTTCGGTGAAGATGAAGCCCTTGACCAAGCGCTTGTGGCGGTGTACGCAACGCCTCAGATCTCCACCTCGCGATTTAATGGTGCTGCCGGTGCAAAAGAAGAGTTTGCGGTGCGATGCCTGCATTGTCGCCAGGTTGTCCACGTCCCAGCTGGAGCAAACGCCTGCGTCCTGCCGTGCCCATTCTGTCAAAAATCTGTCGCAGAGGCTCTAAATGGCTCCACCAAGTCGATCGAGACTTTACCGAGTGTCCAGGAGGATGCGAACCCCACCACGACTGATCAGCACCATCGAGTCTCTGAGGCTCGCTCCAAGACTGACTCGTTCCAGGAGATCAACTGCCAGAACTGTTCACGACTGATCACTCTGCCTGACGGAATGGTGGATTCGTCCGACTTTGCGTGTCCGTACTGCTTCCAGTCCCCGACGATTAGCAAGTTGCCTCCTACGGCGGCGACTGCTGATACCCAGGGATCCCCCAGCGCTGCTGGCAATGGCGCTGCTGGGTCTTCTTCGCCTGGCGGAATGGATGTTCGCGACACGAAGGTCGTCAGCTGTGGACACTGCAGCAAGCATCTCATTGTGAAGAACGGCGCGTCCGCCGTCAAGTGTCCTGCGTGCCAGGGTGTGTCGAAACTGTCTACAACCACCAGTACGTTGTCACTGCCAGCTTGTGCATTGCATTCCTCCCGCGGTCTCATTCTCTAACCTTGTGTTTGTCTTCTTCTCAAACGTGCAGCTCAAGAAATGATGCGCTGCCAGAACTGCAACACGCTGTTGAGTCTCCCCGCGGGAGCGCGAGCGTACAAGTGCATGAAGTGCCTGCACACGACGCGGTTATCTTAAGTATAAAACCGAGGTAGAGAGGAAGAAGAAAAGGATGAAGAGAGAGGTGGAATATCAATGCTTGTTCTTTTTGTCATTATCCTCAAATGCAGTAGCTCTTTGTGTAGTTTGCGGGTGTACGTACTCCTGGAGATGCATTGTTCTGCTGTGCTTCACAGGATATCAAGTTCGAGAGCGAAACGAATACGGAGGAGAAGCGAGAGAGTGGCTACGAAGTGGTCGAGTCCATGAGTTCGAGCAGATCGTCATCCGGCGCGCCTTTACCCTCGTGTTTGGCGTCTTCATCCAGTTTCAGCTCCTCGAGAATGGACTCGGTGCTGCTCTTGTGGTCGCTCGACGCGTCGATCCAGATCATCGGCACAGCTTTCCCGTCCTCGTCATCGTCGCCGCCATCCCTGCCACCAGTGCCTTTTGATCGCGTCAGGTCGTCTGGAAACAAGTTGATCTTGAACGCCTTGCTCTCGCCTTCGACCTCTTTCACAGACGAGCCGAGCAGATCCGCGAGCAGATTCAGTCCGTCAACCGCAGTTGCCTTGAAGAGCTTCTGGTGCTTGCGGTTCTCGAAGCCACTCGCGCCACCCCGCTTGGCATCCGCGATGGTGTCCTTCGTCGAGCGCGCGAGCTTGCCGCCACCGTTCTTCGCGTCAGCTTCGTACATGTTGAACCCGAGGTGGCTGTTGATCTGCTCGCGCTCGAGGATGTGCACCTTGGGGGCTTCGACCGCGCCTTCAGCGCTGACGATCATGAACTTTTCTTCCTCGTCAGGGTTGCCTTCGTCGTCAAAGTAACGCACCACGCCCGGCACTTTCCCTCCCGAGGCCGTGAACCCGTCGTAGCGGATCGCGAGCGTACCGTCCATACCCTGGATACCGCTCTGGAGAAAGAGCGACACTTTGATGCGCGTGTCCTGGAAGAAGCGGCAGAGGTACTGGCGCAGCAGGTGGAAGTCCGCAGCGTTCATCGCGCCAAAGGTCTGCAAAACAAGGTCAGTTCGTCAGCATGACTGATCTATCCACTATAGCCCCTGAGCATGGCAAGGATCAGTCACGTACCTGTGAGGTAAGCAGCACGGTCTCGTCCACAAGACGCTTCACGTCGTCGGCGTCGATCAGGTTCTTGATGTTGACGAGGTGGTTCATCGTCACCTGCACGAGCTCGTCCGCGGACGAACATGAGAGAACCTGGTACTTGAAGCCCATGCGCATGAGGTCGTAGAGCTACACGCAGACAAAGACGAGTGCTGAGAACTCGGTACTGCAGTCATGTAGGTAGAGGAGAGCACTGGACGAACAAACATGTACATACCTTGTCCATGCTGTTGGTGTTGAGCCGCATGATGGAAGAGTGCGCCAGGCGGTCGAAGATCTGGCGCGTCGAGATGTTGGAGTACATGTGGTGCGGCTTGAAGAGCTCAGCCATGAACTTCTCGTTGTGCATCGTCTTGATGATGTCCTCCAGCACTGCAAGTTAAGAGCCACACAACAGACACACCCAAGGAGTCGCCATTTAGCAGAACAGCGATTGAATGGCGAGCAGCTACGCATCTGTCGTACCTTTGGAGCTCTTGTCGCGCGGGATGTTCTGCGCCTTGAGCCGCTGGTCCAACACGTAGATCATCTCGGCGCCCATGTTGACAATCAGCATGGGCATCGTCATGAGCGAGCCCGCCATCTTGACTCTCTTTCCGCTTTACTCTCAATCCCGTGATAAAGGAATGGCGACTCGAGAGACAACATGGGCGGACGTTGAAGCCATTTGCCACCAACCGATATCATGCAAGAAAGGTATTTTCATCTGCGCTTGTACTGAAACGGATCGTCCGCTACTCACATGTATAACACATACCAGGTGCGACTGTTCAAGATACACACATCTGAGACCAAGTCTGAGTCCGATTCAAAAGCCTATTGAAGCAGATCGCAAAAACCCATAGATCGGTTCGATGGGATCGTCTGGCCATGCGCACGTGGCCACTGCTGCGCGCCACGAGCTGCGCGCGCTGCTGGCGTTGGCGCTCCCAGGCACGCTGTCCACGTACTGCTTCTTCGCGATCTCCATCACGGAGCTGAGCGTGATGGGCCACCTGGGCGTGGAGCAGCTCGCGGCCGTGGCGTACGCG
>JAADVO010001038.1:0-11150 GCA_023335655.1 Globisporangium spiculum
CCTGCTGCGGTACAAGGGCATGATCAACGTCGCCGCCATGGACCTCAAGTTTGCCTTCCAGGGTGTCCACATGCTCTTCGACGGCGGGTTCATGATTGCGTGGGACCAGAGCGAAGCGCGTGAGACCCGCTTCGTGTTCATTGGCAAGAACCTCGACCGCGAGCAGCTCACTCAGGGTTTCCTCGCGTGCAAAGCCCAGGCGCTGCGCTTGAAAGTGGGCGACCGCGTGCTCGCGCGGATCTCGAGCGGATTCGAGCCGGGAGAGATCGTCAAAGTGTGGGACCAGGGCAGTCCGTACCGCATCCGTCTCGAGAAGACCAGGGACGACGTCTGGGGTCTCTTGACGACGACTTGCTCGTTCGCAGTGCGAGCTTGAATACTTGAAAGGCGGACACAATAGGCATAAGAAAGCGTTGTTGATTGCCGTCTAAGATACCTTCTCTCGAGTGCTGTCCTGCCTTCTCGGAGGTCTCGCTGTGCGTCGCGCGTTCTCGGTTCTCAGCTTCGTCATGCAGGGTCTTTGATGTCAAAGAATAAAAAGCCAGAGAGCAACACACACATGCATGCCTGTCGTGCTTGTTCACCTCCATTCACTCAGCACCCTAGCGTGACTTTACTTGTAGTTTGCTTCACGTCTCGACTTCAACGTGCGGGCCCAGGTGACGATCGACCGCAACGACTCTGGACGCTTTCGTCTTATCGCTGTAACCCGGAGAGGTACTACTAGTACTCCAGAGAGCTAGAACTGTACAGTACTGCTTGCGTGTCAGTCAGTCGGTAGACACCAAGTCGTCGTCTGCAGTCGAGTTCGCTGATGAGCGAGTGACTGGCGATCGATTTGCTCAGAACCGACATTACAGCGCAGTACACTGCCAACGCCATGCTTGTTGGCAGGTCACGTTGATAGCCACCAGCTCCGCCCATGCAGACGAGCTTTCGTTTTCAAAACCCAAAACAGCAGCGCTGTTGATTTGGGTTCTGTTCGCGATATAAGATTAATAGATTTAATTGGTTAACAAGTCGACATATTGAACAATTTAATTGACTATCTACAAATAGAACCAATCAAATCGTTCAAAATGGCAACACAAAAACACACATCGTGTCCTAGTTAGGACGCTTTCCTTAATGTAGGAACAAGGTACGGTTCAAAATGAATCTTGCCTCGATTATGTTGTCCGAATGTCGCACGTGGAAAGGAAGGCACCTGCTTCTGTGACAGAATTCTCACGAGAGAATTGTGGTCAGCAAGCAGTGTGGTCCACAGCGTGATGCATTTACATCTTGGTTTCACTATGTATCGTTGCCTTCACCCATACATCGGCTAAAGGCGAAATCAAAAAAGTCATTTTGCAGAAGTTTCGGTTAATCGAATTTTGAGCAGTCACGGAGCGTGACTGAAGTCACAACATGTTTATCCAGAGCAACCTGTTTGGTATACTTTGACGAATACCTGGACAGGTCACACCGGCGGTTGTCGAAACGAGCGATGAAGCTCGCTCACTGGGCACTCAAACGCGCTTACTTTGTGGCCGGCCACCTGCGACAGAAGAAATCGTCATCTTACTTCCAAATACTCGCGCTGTTGGCGGTGCAAACACTTGGAATGCTGTGCATTTTTCGCTCCACCTGTATACTGCTAGAACGGCAGAAGCAGTACGATGGTACAGTATCCGGCTATGAATATTTCGCTTGTTAAAACTTGATTTTGTGACTCTTTTATCATCTCCTTCAGAAATCCGGAGGGCCACTTTTGAGCAGCCACAAAATCATCAAGTCTCTTGGCTTTTCTTTGCTCGCCTCTCCCCTTGTGTGTCCAATCTTGTGTCCGAGTGAAAAAAATCTCAAAAGCCGAAAAGTTTGTTGGTCCCATTTCAGGTTGCTCCCATTATTCTCCAGCATTTTCGGAGCCCGAGCTCAACAGGCACAAGCTGACGTCTTGCTTTTGAAATGACACCCTGTATGTATGCATGGAAAGATTCCTTTCTCTGGACAACGCCGTGGGCTGCTCCAAAGAGCAGAAGTGTGCTCTGAAAATAAACATGCAGATTTTCTTGTTTTCTGTTTTTCCTTGGTCCAAAGTTTCTTCTCAACATGTTCGCATTGTTTGTACTTGTCTTTTAGTCCTCACTCGATCGAATCAATCTCTACGAGACGGCCAGTACACGAACTCACAAACGTACACGTGAATGACTTACGATCCGACACGTCTGGCCGACAGCCACATGACCAAGCTCGAGGAGAGCTCCTCTCCGACAGAAGCTCAGCTCAGGTCTAGAGCTTACCACTGACTCTCTCTTCTGACTGGGCGAGCTTTTGATTTGCCATTTGACACGCATTCGTGTGGTGTTGTGTTCGGAGCCGGTGGGTATGTGGCAGTAGCCTGTGTTGCGACAGGCCTGTGTTGTGAGCGGCCCATGTGACCCATTTCCAAAACTCATACCCATACCCGTGTTTTTGCTCTCATCAACATTCTAACAATAGATATTGCTGACAGCAGCTAAAATTAGAATGCTGGAAGCAGGTTTCAAAAAATCAAACGGGTCGGGTTCTTCTCACCAAAAATTTGGAATCCCCAGTTTTTGAAACCCGTTTGAAGTACGAGAGTGATTGTCTCGGCTGTCGCCACTCGCCTCACACAAACGACAGCGGGGGTGGTTTGCTTTGCGATCTCCCGGTCAGTAGTCTGTCAGATAGAGAACGGAAGAAAAGAAAAGCGAGCGACCGGACGATCCATCGGCTTCTCACGCGCGCTCATCGTTCCTTCTCCTGACGCGCGTCCCTATTCGCATTCTCTCTCTCGACAGCAACACACAGCAACACACAGCGCGCACACTTGTACAGTACACGCCAGCAGCACAGCATAAGAAACAACAACAGCCATGGCGGGGTACAACGAAGAATGGGTCGACGTGCAGAAGATTACGTTCACGCGTGTACGTTTCAATATTCGCGTGAAGCTCTTCGCGCAGTGAAGAGATACGTTGGTGTGATGGCTAACGATGATTTACTTGTTTGTTTTGCGTATGCATGTAGTGGGCGAACACGTACTTGTCGCGCAAGCGCATGCAGATCGACGACCTGTATGAAGATCTGAAGGACGGCATCCGCTTGATTTCGCTGCTGCAGATCATCTGCCGCGAAAAAGTCTGCCGAGTACGTTTTCTTAATCTGTGTGATATTTTCTTTACCGCTAGCTGTTCGCGCTCTCTCTCTTTCTCTCTCTATGGGCAAACGTGAGCTGACCTGTATTGATTCGCTTTTTGCATCCCCAGAAATTCAACAAGAAGCCGCGCATGCGCATCCAGAAGATGGAGAACCTCAACTTTGCGCTCGCGTTCTTGCAGAAAAAGAACGTGAATATCACAAATGTAGGCTCGTCGGACATCCTGGACGGCAACAACAAGCTCGTGCTCGGCCTGATGTGGACGCTCATCAAGTCGTTCCAGGTCGCGGAGATCGACGTCGAAGGCGTGTCTGGAAAGGACGGTCTCTTGCTCTGGATCAACCGCTCGCTCGCGGACTACCCGACTGTGGACGTGAAGAACTTCTCCAGCAGCTGGTCGAACGGTATGGCGTTCTGCGCGCTCATCCACCGCTTCTATCCGAGCTTGATCGACTTCGACAAGCTCGACCCTGCGAACGCCACGGAGAACGTGAAGCTCGCGTTCGACGTTGCACTCGAGAAGTTCAAGATCCCGCAGCTTTTGGAAGTCGCGGACGTCGCCGGCCAGGCGAAGCCAGATGAGAAGAGTATCACCACGTACGTGTCGCTGCTCTTCAAGGAGTTCGCGTCGGGTGTGCAAAAGAAGAAGGCGGTCACGACCATCGCGAAGGCTGTGAACATCGCGCAGCGCCACCAGGACCTTGCTGCGGAGTACGAGCGCTTGGCGTCGGGACTTCTCGAGTGGATGACCTACCAGGCCGACCGTTTCCAGACGCTCAGCCAGCCTCGCCGCATTCTCGACATCAAGGAAGCCCTCGCAAACCACTTGGAGTACAAGAAGAACGAAAAACCACCGCGTGAGGCGGAATACGTCGCCGTGGAAGGCTGCGCGGGTCGCTGGGTTGCGAGTTGCAAGAATAACAACCGCGACATCCCAACACTCGACCCACCTGTCGAGAAGCTGCAGGAAGTCAAGGCGCGTTTGGATGCGTACGAAACCGAGTTCGAGCTGCGTCTGCGTGAGAACTTGGAGGGTTTCCAGAAGACCGAGATCTTCTTGACCATGGTCATCAAGGAACTCGAGAAGGTCGAGTCGTGGGCAAAAGACAAGGAATCCTCGCCGCTGTTTGAAGAAGGACTTTTGGCGACGTCGACGACCGATGCCGAAGAGAAGCTGGAGAGCATCGGATTCATCCAGGAGATCGAGCTCCCTCGTTACAAGCAGCTGCTTGCCACGGTTGTCGAGCATGCAGAAGGTCTTTCGCAAAGCCACTCGGATACCAAGTCCACTCTCGAACGCGTGGAGGGGATGAAGAATTTCATCGCGACGGTTGAGAGCAGATTCGAGGACACGAAGACGCGCTTAGAGCAAGCTCTGCAGGCCCAGTTGGAAGTCGATGCCGTCGTGAAGGACTGCAAGCTCTTGATGCGCAACCTGAAGTACGTAATCGAGGAGATGGACGAAGAAATCGAAGCCGCCACGAACCTCGACGATGTGTCCAAGAACGGAATTATCACTGCCAAGGAGCAGTTCGAGAAGCATGTGGTGCCGAAGGTCCAAGAAGCTGTCGTGAGCGAGAACGAAAAGCTGATTGAGAAGAAGGAGATCTTGGCGCAAGCTGGCCGCGCGAGCGAAGTCGCTTTGATCGAGAAGTGCAACGCCCGCGTGCAGAAATTGCTGGACTCGCTTGAGCAGAAGCGCGGCTACTTTGAGAACGAGATGGGCAATGTTGAGAAGCGTGACGAAGTATGCAAGCAGTTTGCCGAGCTCTCGGCTCGCATCAAGGAGCGTTGTGCTCGTAGCACGCAGTCTATCAACACGGTTGAAGGATCCCTGGGCGAACAGTTCACTTCAATGGTGAAGCTTCGCCAGAAGCTTTTCCGATCCAACACCGGCATCATCATTGACGAGCCGGCGGAAGAAGAGACTGCCTCGGAGGAGAATGGAGAAGAGACGGAGAACGGAGAAGCCAAGGAGGCCACGAAGGTGTCTGAAGAGATGCTCGTGCCGTTGACGGAGGATATGGAGCAGCTCGAAAAGATCAACGAGCAGCTCGAGCAGCTCCGTGTCTACACGAACCCGTTCACGACCGACACTATCCACGGTCTCCGTGCGCAGTTCCAGTCTCTCGAGAACGCTGTGCGCGACAAGGTCAAGTCGCTCGAGAAGGAGGTCGCCCTCAGCAAGCTGGGAAGCTTGACGCCACAGCAGCTGAAGGAGATCCGAGAAGTGTTTGACCATTTTGACCTCGACAACGACGGCGTGCTGGCGCGCGACGAGTTCATCATGGCGTGCAAGGGTCTGGGTCTGAGTCTGAGCGAGGACGACTGCCACGACTACTTTGACAAAATCGACGAGGACGACAACGACGAGATCTCGTTCGACGAATTTTCGGGTTTCTGCGCCGAGCAGCTCCAGAGCGGCTCCACGAAGGACGATGTGCTCCTGGCGTTCGACGTTCTCACTGCGGAGGACCTGACACTCGAGAAGATCGAGGAGCAGTTCGACTCCGTGGTGGTGGATTTCACGAAGAAGAACCTCGACAAGGTGCTGAAGGACGACGGCGTGACGCTCGACTACGGGAAGTTCACGACGCTCGTGTTCAGCCTGTAAGCACCCACATGTGCGCTGTTTTTTCCCCACTGACTTACTTACTCTTTCTCTCTCTCTTTACTTAAACATGATAACCGGCTCCATTAAACAAGAAGGTATGATTTGAATTTTTTATCAATGTGTATGTGTTGTTTCGGTGGCCTCGTGTGGTGGTGGTGAATTTGTGAATGTGACCTACAGCTCAAAGGTGTACGAGATGATCGCTGGCTGGTTGTCCTCCGCGTACTTGGACTCGGCGACGCCATTGTTCTCGTCGACGTCTTCCTCGCCCGTGAACACTTTGCCGCTGCGCAGTCCGGCAAAGTACGTGACCGTGCGCGCTGGGTTCGTGCCGCACTCCTTGCCCGTCTGGCTCGAGTTCTCCGCGGGCAGGTACACCTGCGTGTCCACCTCGCGGCGGAAGTTGCTGAGGTTCGTCTGACACGAGACGGTCTTGCAGTGGCGCAGGTTAGCGATCTTGATGGCCTTGCGGCGCAGGTTCCACTCGTTCCAGTCGTAGTTGTAGTCGATATTCTTCTCGACAAAGTGAGTGGGCGTGCTCGTGCTCGCGTCCACTTTCTGCGAGGTCGGCGGCGCGAGGAGCGGGTGTACGGACGACGACGAGACGCCTGCGCGGAACCGCTGGCAGAGCTTCAGCAGCGCTGACAGGTTGATACTCGGGAAGCTCTCCTGCAGGCGAAGTAGATAAATAAGCGACGGCTGCTTCGCGGCGAGCTTGAGGATGCCCTGCACGTACCGCCGCGGGTGGATCATGAACTCGCCCAGCGCGCGCTCGTTCACGAACACGTGGTACGCGTTCCGGTACTGCACGACGCCGAGAGACGGGTCGCCCGGGAGCAGCAGTCCGCCGCGCTCGACGATCGTCCAGGGACAGAAGCCCTGGTACTCGAGCGGCAGCTGCATGAATTCAGGGGTCGAGTCCACGGGCATACGGATCGGAAATCCGACGCCTTCTTCGTCGTTCGGGTCCTCGAGCTCGCCGCCGTCAGTGCCGTCGTCATCCATGTCGTCGCCGCCAAAGCTATTGCGTATCTTGAACGAAGGCAGGCTCGCCGCCATCACTTTGCCATTCAGCTTGTCCTCTGCAGGAAAGGTCTCGACCTGCTGGAAGAGCTCCTCAGACGGGATCGTCGCGCTCTTCCTCGCCATGCGCAGAAAGTCCGAGTCTTCGTTCAGCGTGCGGTCGAACGAGTCCTTGAACTGCATCAACGCCTTGAACGAGCGCGAGCGGACCTGTAGCAGCTCGTGCTCGTGGAGGAGCTCCTCCCAGGACCGAGAGACAGCCTCAAAGAGCGGATACACCTGGGACTTTGGTAGTGAGGTGCGTGCGCCGATGAGGTTCTTGAGCGCATTCAGGTCGCTTTTGTAGCGCGAGAGCATCGTGGTCGTCATCTTCTCGAGCGCGAACGAGATGTCCTCCTCAAGACTCTGCAGGTACGAGAGGAACTGGCGCCGGTTGCTCAGCTCGTCCTGCCAGCGCTGGACGATCGCGATCTCGGGGGCCCCCGCCGGGTCGTCCTTGGGGAAGCTCTTGTGGTGCACGTGCAGCAGCACTTCTGTGTACTGCGAGCAGACCTCGTTGCACTCTTTGACCTCGTCTTTGACCATCTTCGCGAGTGTCGTGACGTTTTCCTGGATGAAGCCGACGGTTACGGGGATGCCTGAACCACCCTTGCCGAGCTCTTTGTTGAACAAGCGGATGCCCTCGACGATGCGCATGAGTTCTTCGAGCTGGAAGCGTTTATCTTCTGCACTCATATTCACGAAAGATCTCAAGCCGACGCGTGGGAATACGCTCTCTAGCGCGGCAGCGACTTCTTTCTCGACAGCGCGGTCCACGGGCTTCTCTGCTGCGTCTGCATCCAGCATCAGCAGCGTGAAGATCTGGCGGTACAGGTTCGTGAGCGCCTCAAAGTCGCTCGCTTTCTGGGGGACTAGCAGCGCGATGCTTTGCTGCAGATTCGCGATCGCTTTCTCCTTGCGCTCGCGCTTGGCGCGCAGCTCCTCTTCTAGGTTTGCGTACGCGAAATCAAACTCGAGCTGCATCTTGACAGTCTCGAGCGACGGATCTCGCTTCTGCAACAGCACGTGCTCGCACTGCTCGATGAGGTACTGCTCGTCCTCGCGGGTCATCTCTTTCTCGAGGATCAGCTTGCGCTTGCTCTTGTGCACGACCATCCGCGCCGCGAACGCCGCGAGCGTCTCGGAGACTTCGACATCGCGGTACTTGCATCGAGCAACAATGTCAGCGACGATCCGCTGAGCGTTCTCCATTGAAACGAGCGATGAGGATGTGGCTTGAGAATGCGCTAAAGATGGCTCTGCTTTGCGTTGGCGCGCAGTCTGGAAATGAGCGTACGATTCGCTTCGAATGGCTGATGTGCAGCAAGATGAGATCGAAGGAGAGCCTTCAGTAGTCCGCAGTCTAAAAATAGCGACGTGAGGGCTAAAAATAGCACACGAGTGCGCCAATAAAAACTCTTGGAATCAGGAGTCAGAGCTCTATCCCTGTCTAAACGTCGAGGCGACATCTTATCCCAAGCGGAAATGTACCCAAGAGCTCTGTTACACACGGGTACATTTATTTGTACGTGAACCACAGCAGCAGCTTCAATTGACATGAGTACATTTGTGTGGCCCACTTCAGCAAGTCCATCACTAGACGATCACCGTCGGATGTGCAAAGTCACCGTCGGATCAAACCAAGCAAGCGCATAGTCAGGCATACGCTGCAATCGCGACCAGCGTGTGGTATTGCACGCCACCTCGGAGCTGCTACTGAGCAGGTACACTGCCATCAGCGAGCGACCGGAAGCTTTTACAAATTCTAAATTGCGTGTTGGCCTCGACCGCCGTCGGAAGGTCGAAGCGTTTAGATGCAAATTCCAGGGGTCCAGTCAGGTGGCTAGCTCTCCGACGGCGAGTAGATATGGTGCGTCTACCCATCCACCTACTGCAAAGTGAGCGTGACGTACTGAAGACGCTTCTGGTGGCTTCCACACCGCTATCCAGAAAATGAGTGGTGGGAATCGCTCCACAGGTATCTAGCCTTGCATCGAAGTTGATCTTGTGGCGTGAAGGTGACAACAACCACGATCTCTCATCAATATCAGCTCATTCTCAATTCTCCATCGAGTGCAACATTTTCCATTCACAATGGCTCCGCAAAACCCCACCGCAGTGTCGTCCACGACTGAAGATCCTGCGATCCAAAACGCCGGCTCCAAGAAAAAGCTGATCCCCGTAACGCTGCTCTCGGGTTTCCTCGGTAGCGGCAAGACGACGATGCTGCAGCACATTTTGCAGAACAAGAGCCGCCAGATGCGCGTCGCGGTCATCGTGAACGACATGGGCGAGCTCAACATCGATGCGAACCTCGTGGCGAAATCTGGCGTGCTCAAGCGTGAAGAGCAGCTCGTGCGTCTTGAAAACGGCTGCATCTGCTGCACGTTGCGCGTGGATCTGCTCGAAGAGATCGCCAAGATCGTCAAGGACGGCGAGGTGAACTACATCATCATCGAGAGCTCGGGCATCAGCGAGCCAATGCAGGTCGCCGAGACGTTTGCGTTTAAGCTCCCAGATGAAACGCGAGAGGCTGAGGTTGAAGCCATGAAGACTGACGCTGACCAGGAAGAAGCGAAAGAAGGAGAAGTGCTTGGCAAGAGCAAGGCGAACCACAAGAACCATAATCACTCGAAGCAACAACAGCCAGCAGCAAAGAAAGCCAAGACTGTCGCTACTACTGGAGACAAAGATCAGTCAAAGGACATCCCGTCGATGCTGCTCGACGTGCTCTTTCCCGAGGGGAAGCAGGTCCCGCTGCTCCGAGATATCGCCGTGCTAGACACGTGTGTGACGGTTGTGGACGTCGCCAACTTCTTCAGCACGTTCGACGACCCGCGGCTTCTGCTCGACATTGAAGAGCACCGCAACCAGCTCCCCGAGCAGGACACACGCACACTCACGGATCTTCTTTGCGACCAAATTGAGTTTGCGGACGTGGTCGTGCTCAACAAGACCGATCTGGTGAGCTCGGACGACGTTGCCGCGATTGAAAAGATCATCCGGCGCTTCAACTCGTACGCCCAGATCATGACGAGCGTGAAAGGTCAGGTCAGCCCCTCGAGCATCCTGGGCACCAAGCTCTTCTCGTTCGAGCGCGCTTCGGCACAGGAAGGCTGGCTCGAGTCGCTCACGGTGCCGCGCGTGCCTGAGACTGAAGAGTATGGCATCGGGTCGTTCCTGTACAGTGCGCGACGTCCGTTCCACCCGCACCGTCTCACGGAGCTCATCCAGAAGGAGTTTGTGATCGTTGAGTGTCCCGAGATGCCTCCGCTTCCGATTGATGACGACAATGATGAGAAAGAAGAAGAGCGGGAGTATGAAGAAGAAGAAAACCAAAAAGATGGTGATGATGAAGACGAAGAGATGTCCGAGAACCTGGAGATCAAGCCCCTCGATGCTGAAACGATCCAGGAGCGACTCGCCGGCAAGAAGAGCGGATTCTTCAAGAATCTGCTGCGCAGCAAAGGCATCTACTGGCTCGGTACGCGGCCCAAGAACTACGGTACGTGGTCCCAGGCGGGCTCTTCTGCACGCTGTCGAACGGCGGCATGTGGGTCTGTGAGTTCCCAGAGGAGGAGCGCACGCGCGAAATGAAGGAAATGAAGAACTACGAGGCGCTAATGGCGCAGGAGTTTGGCGACCGCGGCCAAGAGATCGTGTTCATCGGCCGGTTCTCGAAACAGGACGACGAGATCGCCAAGATCCGACGCGCACTGGACGAGTGTCTGCTCACAGACGAAGAAATGGATGAGTACAGACGTGAGGTGACCGACGAGTGGGAGGACCCGTTCGAGCCCTGGTCGTTCTACACCTTTGAAGATGACGATGATGAAGAGGCAAACGAGCAAAAGAACAGCACTGGTAAGAAGTAGCCAAAGCGTCCGTGAGCGAGGGTAGTGAGTGGTAGGCAGACGCGAGTCTATGTGCTTTGTGTGCTGACGATCATCAGGAAACCAGTGAAGCTCGAAACTGTGCACCATGTATGTCTGTCTTCGTTGTTGTAAAACTGAGAGCATGTGCTCGCTGTCCATCGGGCTCGATGCGTCACATGCTTGTAGGCATACATACAGTGGTGGCAGGAAATATAAGACCACCAGATTTTCTCGCTGTGTGAGCTGGAAACTTTATCAAATTGGATGAAATTTTGACACAATGCTTTTGTTCATGTGTTCAACTGGCAGTGTTAGTTTCAGCATTCAACACGAAAGATTGATGAAGCAACAAAAAATAACGCATTTTTGGGGTGGAAATATTTATAAGACCAAATCGGTAACATTGGTATTGAAAGCGTTTAAGAGCGCATCA
>JAADVO010001039.1:0-11146 GCA_023335655.1 Globisporangium spiculum
ACATGGACGAAACAAACTACTGTCTGTGGACCTCGCGCAATCGCGGATGGAGCAAGTCGGGGGATCGCACGGTGGAAGTTCGCGTGTCTGGTGGCGGCGGAAACATGCACGTCTTTGCGTGCATTGGAATCGATGGGCTAGTGTACGCAGAGTCGCGCTTTGGCTCCAATAAGGGCCCAGAAGTGAAGGCCTTCGTTCGAGCAACGCTGCAAGCGCTCAGTGCCAAGGGTCCGCTGGACAACATTGTTCTCGTCACTGACAACGCGCCATCCCACAGCAAGATCGAGGGAGTCTTCCAGGAGGCTGAGCTCCAGGCAGCCACGCTTTTGAGTCTAGGCCCGTATTCTCCAATGCTCAATCCCATCGAGAGCGTGTTTTCAAGCTTCAAATCGAAGGTGAAAGCATACTTTCGGCAGAACTGTGCTGCTATTGTAGCGACATCGCCTGGCCAGACGATGACTTCGCATCGCAAGTCCTTTCAAGTGCGCGCTTACAGTCTCTTCTTAGGGCCGTCGTCTAGCGCTGCTATGTGTACCAAGTTCTATCGCCACACGTTGCATTTTCATGATAATGTTTTCCAGTTAAATCCTATGAAAGTTGGATCGTGATTTGCTATCATTTGTAAGGGTATTAATTTTGATAATACAACTCTTTTTTGCGCTGCTCAATTTGTTTTGAGAACTGACCCAATTTGAGCTTTAAATGATGTACAACTGGGCTTCTAACTGTGTGCACCCTCAATCTATTCTGTTCCCGGGCATGCACCCACGCCTGTATACAAGGCACAACCTCCCTCGAATGATCTCTAATCAGACCAACTGATTTGTTGTGCGATTGTGTCCCAGGTACCTCGAACAAGTGCCGCTTGTTCATACCCAAAGCATTCGGACTAGACAACAGGGTCGTCAACACAGCCCGACAGCTGAGAACGGTAAGCCCCACAAAAGCTCAAAACAAATTTTGCTTAATATACTGACTGGATACTCAATTCCACTGCATTATACCTGGACTGCTTCATTGTGCAGGATTTAGAAATATCCACTGCAGTATACTGTAGTATACATGTAGTAACCGGTCGTTTGGCAAAATCAAAGCAACTTTGCTCGCAACAATCAATCCCTTCAGCAAACCATCGAGTCCCACTCTCGAGGCTTCCTGGTTTGAAGGCTATTGACCTCCAAGAGGTACAGAAAACTCCACCTTCCACTCGCGCCATGTTTATGCTTCAGCTCTGCACAAAGCAAGTCATTCTTCAATTTCCCTCCAGACGCACACCCACCACACACACAGCACATACACACACACTCACACACGCCTGCAATACAATGGCAGCACGGATCTCCACTCGCGTCGCGACGGTGGACGACGACGCCGAGCGCCTGCAGCAGATCGTCGCCACGGCGTTCTCGTCCGACAAGAACTGGTTCAACCAGGCCGATATCGCCAAGGACGAGCGCATCTCGACCGAAGAGCTCCACGCGATCATCAAGGCGGGATTGGACCCGGTCCTGGTTGCCGAGGTCGATGGCGTGGTCGCCGGCTGCCTGCTGATCCAATGTAAGTCAGTCAATCAACCTCCAGAGCAGCTATTCAGTGATTACCGATTGATGAACCGACACCGTCTCATTCGGATGTCACTGTACGTTGCATGCTACAGATTGCCGCAACCATCCCGAGATGAACCTCCCTGAAGACGCCACGATCTTCGGGATGCTCGCGGTGCACCACGAGTACGGCTCCATGGGTCTCGGCGGAAGACTCGCGCGCACGGCGTTGGCGCTAGCGGTGCGCAACGGCTGCCGAAAAGGACTGATCTTCGTGCTCAATAAGCGCAAGGATCTGCAGGAGAACTACCAGCGCAAGGGTTTCAAGTGGAACGGCGAGAAGCGTGAGTTCAAAGTCACGGCGGGCGAGATCCTGCAGCCGGACGTCTGGTACATGGTTTACGAGCGCGACTTTACGTGGCTCGAAGTGTTGTTAGTGAAGACCGGCGTGCTCGACTACTGGTACTTTTAATGCATGCATGGGCTGATTAGTTGCGCTGCCTCCCAGCTATTCATCCAACAAGAGCAAATGTTTGTATCGATATGTGTATCCATTCATATTTACTATCCAATGGTCTGTGCCGGTGCAGCATCCGCGCGCCGCACATAGCCACCATCAGCCATGTCAAGGTCGACACGCAGCAAATGGAGCGCGGTAATCGCAGGACCGAGGTTGTCGTCGACGAATGCATGCACGCTGCATCCTATTAGCATGCCAGAGCCAAGCTCATTGCACTCGGCTCAGTGATTGCCGACGTGCAACTCGTGCAACTCGTGCAAGCTCTCTTGGCTTCCCTCGCTGTCAACAGTTCAATCCGCTAATCAGAAATCCTTTCAGGGAAATCATCGAGTCCTACTCGGCGACCTCCAAGTGTCCCCTCCTGATGGCGTAACCCCCTTCCCTCCCAAACTTTCCTTCATAGCACCAGTCAGTCTTCGATTTCCCTCCAGTCGCACACGCGAGTATCCCCACAGTCATCAACGCTAGCACCCCGTACGAGTTTGCAAGTCTCTTCCTCCACTCGCCTCGTGACTGTAGACGATGTCGAGTGCCTCCAGAAGATCGTCTGCGCAGTGTACTCGTCCGATAAGAACAGGATCAACCAGAGCGCCAGCGTCATCGACGAGCGGGTCACGACCGAGGAGCTCCGAGCAAGCATCAAGGCTGGCATAGACCCAGTCGTGGTCGCAGAGGTCGATGGCGTGATCGTCGAATGTAATACCCTGTCACACAACCCTTCAAACTCCTGAGTGTTCCCAACGACCAATCGAAACTAAACCCGTCTGCATGTCATATGCTACAGACTGCCGCAACCATCCGGACCTGAACCTCCCTCGAAACGCAGCGCTCTTCGGGATGCTCGTTGCCCGCCCCGAGTATGAGTCCCTTGGTGTCGGATGGCAACTCGGACGCGCTGCAATCGCGCTGGCGATGCAACAAGGTTGTAAAAGAGTGGTCGCGTTTGTACTCAGCAAGCGGGAGGATCTGCAGCGGATATACGAGCGCAAGGGCTTCAAGTGGACGGGCGAGACGCGCGAGTTCTGAGTCTCGTTGGCAAAAGTACTGCAGTCAGACGTGTGGTTCCTGCTGTACGAGAGAAGCGTAACGATGGGTTGAGCTGAGGTCTCGAACGCATGGGTGTTTGCACGTGTGGAGAAATGCTGCGTGTTATCAACTGCTGTCCGCGCCTTAGTGACTTGAGGCTGAACAAGAACCAAACGGTAAACCTATGAGGTTCTCGACGCTAGTCCAGTTCTTCTCCCCGAGCGAGTGTGGGGGCCAAACGTCGCGTGCATCATAGGTCGGTCACTCGGCAGTGAGTCGACTTGCGACAATTAATCCAATTGCGGTGCACGCTCACTCCGCGCTTGAATCTCACCATCAACAAAGCAATGGGAGGAGTAGTATGTCGAGGTAGAGTGTCAATAATCGGTCCCGAGTCGCCGCCGCGTCGCAACATTGGAGGTCCGATGATGCCACTTTCATTCGGACGACCAAGTGCCTTGTTCAGATTCTGGGTGGGCCCGAACGAAAGCGCAAGCGCAGACAGACTGACGCAGGTCAGGACCCCTCTCACGCTTCTTTGGCTTGCCAGCTCCCCAGGTCTATCGGGTGTATGCTGCGAGCCAACGATCATCATCAAGTTTGGCAGTTGTACAGTGGAACACAGCAGCAGGAGTCTCGATGGCAACAGTCTGGGTTCCTCCGCGACACCAGGTTGAGTCCACTACGGGGCGTTTCAGAGAGATAATGTATCATTGGTTGATGGCTGAGGTAGATGGACGCGGCGATCCGTCCGTCTTGCAGAGTGTGGGGTGTATCAGCGGCGATATCTCTGATCTCGGGTTGAAAATCATCTTGAGGTAGAAACCTCAGGTTGCGGAGACAGTGATATCAAATAGTTTGCTCCTGGAGTACTTCCAGCTGTATAACAAATAACAAAATACTTGTAGGCGCTGTGCAATTGTCTACCAGGTACCTCTAACAAGTACCACCATTACATACGCATGCCTCACATCCAGATGTACCTGGCCAAGCGAACTGTGCTGCGGGCTCCGCAGGAAACGATTCAAGTGGACTTCTCGGAGCACAGCCCACAGAGTTATGCGAGAATCCTACATCTATCATCTGATCACCGACAGCGGCGCAGAGGTCCTCGGGTTGTGTTCTATAAGGTGATATCCATGGATGCGATCGAGAGAGAAAGCTCAAGCTGCAGAGGACGAGACAAATATTGGCGTGCCTTGATAATTCTGCTGGTCGAGACGTCAATGATGCTCGAGAAGAGCGACAGGCGGTGTGACAAGGCTAACTCGACAATCACAGTGAACAGTACCTCGGCATGCCGTAGCCGGTCTATGGAGATACACTCATCCAACTTCAGAAAGTATCTTTCCGGTTGTCAGATTGACGTCATTGGCCGGGTAGGCAGATACCTTGGCTGGCAAACGAAGCAACTCCGGCTCAAACATCCCTCCAGGAAATCGTTGAATCCTACTTTCGACAGTTTTCAAGTGGCGTCCAGGTCTCCAGGTCTCCAGTCAGTCCCCTCTTTAGGTTTCCACTCCCGACGTGTTTGCCAACGCACCTGTCATTCTCCAACTTCCCTCCAGTCGCACGCACACCCAGCCCAGCACATCTGCGGTCTATTACTTCTAGATACAATGCCAGCACCGCGTACTCAGCTGCAAGTCTCCATTCGCCTCGCGACTGTGAACGATGACGTCGAGCGTCTTCAGAAGATCGTCTCCACCGCGTTCTCGTCCAACAAGCACTGGTTCAACCAGAGCGATATCGTCAAAGATGAGCGGATCACGACCGAGGAGCTGCGCGCGATCATCAAGGCGGGAGTAGACCCACTCGTGGTTGCCGATGTCGATGGCGCGCTCGCCGGATGCCTGCAGATTCAACGTACGTTGTGGATCCTTACAAGCAGCATATCTTCAGTTTTACCTCCAACTGACAACACATCTAACCACTGTCATGTTGTACATTGAATTCGCTACAGACTCCCGCGATCATCCCGACCTGAACCTCCCTCAGGACGCAGCGATCCTCGGGATGCTCGCCGTGCACCACGAGTACGGCTCCATGGGCATTGGCGGAAGACTCGCGCGCACGGCACTAACGCTCGCGGTGCGTCAAGGTTGTCGGAAAGGACTGATCTTCGTGCTCAACAAACGTAAGGACCTGCAGCAAAAGTACGAGCGCAAGGGTTTCAAGTGGAACGGCGAGACGCGCGAGTTCAGAGTCGCGTCGGGAAAAGTGCTGCAGCCGGACATCTGGTACCTGGTGTACGAGCGAGACATCTCGCTGCTCGAGGTCAGCTTGATTCGACTCGGCGTACTCGACTTCTGGGTGTTTTAACAACCGGTACCCCGCCTTTCATTACATGAGTTCGAGCACGAGACTAGAGTTTATGTATCAATCAACGTGTATCAATTCATATTCACCGTCCATAAGCCGTACGAAGGAAACGAATGCGATCTTTATCTGATCTTTTGTGAGTGTGGGTGGGTGAAGTAGGAGGACCGGCGAAGCCTACAACTCAGCTCCGACCCGCAGTTCTTACCAACAACCAACCTACCTCAGTGCGGTCAGCGGTTGGCTCTGAAGCAAGCGAGCTTGCCAGCCAAACCTGACACATCAGCATCCATCCGCTTAGTAGCTTCGGCCCCAGAGGATCCAGCACTTGGCAGGCTTGCCGCTGACGAAACACTTGAGGTCGCTCTCGACCGAGTTCTCGTTGTGCTCGAACGGGATGCAGAGCGTCTTGGCCGCGGCACTGGTCGCCGTGTTCTCAGCCTCTTCAGCCAGGCCCATGAGCGCAAGCGACTCCTCGCGACTCTTGGTTTTCACGGTCTCCTCCCACTCGGTCTCGTTACAGAATGGCGTGAGCACCATGCAGCTCTCCTGAAGCGCTGGCACAAAGTCCTTCCACTCAGTCACCTTCTTAATGCGGCCGTCGCGCTCGGCACGCGCGCGCACGAGCATGTCGTGCTGGATCTGCTCCAACAGCGCTGGGATCTTGGTCGTGAGCTCCGCGACTGGGATGTCCACCTTCTCGCCGTTGTCACGACGCACGACGCGCACCTGTTGCTTCGCGATATCCTTTGGTCCGAGCTCGAAGCGAAGTGGCACGCCCTTGAGCTCCCAGTAGTTGTACTTCCAGCCTGGGGTGTAGACGCGGCGCGAGTCCACTTCGATGCGCACGCCGGCGCCAACCAGCAGCTTGCAGATCTCGTCCGCCTTGCTGAAGATCTCGTCCACCTCATCCTTGTCCTTGAATGGGATTGGCACGACGATCGCCTGGATCGGCGCCACGCGTGGTGGGAGCACGAGGCCCTTGTCGTCACCGTGGATCATGATCATCACACCAAGCGAGCGCGTCGTGAAGCCCCACGAGTTCTGGTACGGGATCAGCTTCTTGCCGTCTTCGTACTCGGCCGAGATGCCGAACATCTTGCCAAAGTTCTGGCCCAGGTGGTGCGACGTCGCGGCCTGGATGCCACGACCAGTGGCAGGAATGAAGCCCTCAATGGTCGTGGTGTAGTCCGCGCCAGCAAATTTCTCCTTCTCCGACTTGACGCCCTTGATCATCGGCACCGCGAGCAGCTCTTCGTAGGCACCGGCGTAAAAGTCCAAAATCTGACGCACTTCCGTGTCGGCCTCCTCCTTGGTCGCGTGCGCCGTGTGACCCTCCTGCCACAGAAACTCACGCGTACGGATGAATGGTGTTGGGTTTTTGAACTCCCAGCGCACGACATTGTTCCACTGGTTGAGCTTGAGTGGCAAGTCGCGGTGGCTGCGGATCCAGTTCTTGAACGCCGGGTACATGATGGTTTCCGAGGTCGGACGGATCGCGATCGGCTCCTTGAGATCCGAGTCGCCCGACTTGGTCACCCATGCGACCTCCGGCGCAAAACCTTCCAAGTGGTCCTTCTCCTTCTGCAGCTTCTCGCTCGACACGAAGATCGGGAAGTAGCAATTCTTCACGCCAATCGACTTGAAGCGCGTGTCCAGGTACGCGACGACCTTCTCCCAGATCTCGTACGAGTACGGACGCAGGATGTAGCAGCCCGAGATGTCGTAGTAGTCGATCATGCCCGACTTGGTGATGATCTCCGTGTACCAGTCGGCAAAGTTGTCCGCCTTGGTGACCGATACACCCTCGTTCGACTTCTGCTCCTGTTTCTTGGCCTGTGGCGCGGCCGCAGCCTTTGGCGCCTTCGCGACCTTGGCCACTGGCGCAGCCGCTGGCACCGCCGCGCTGAAGTCCACAATCACTGGCTCGTGCTTGTAGTGCTTGACGAACTTGAGCAGCGCTTCTGGGGTCAGCGAGTACGTCACGTCGTTGCGCAGAGGGTGGCAGTGCACCGCCTTGGCGTCCAGGAGCGCTTTGTCGAGCACGAGACGCACCTCGGTCTTCTCGTCGTGCATGACGCAGAGCGGCGAGACCGAGCCCTTCTGGACCTTGAGGATGCTCTCGAGCACATCCTCGCTGGCGAAGCGCAAGTTGTACTTCTTGCCGATGCCCGCCGCGCTTAGCTTGTTCGCGAGCAGCTTGGTGTCCACCGTCGTGTTCGTGGCCGCGGACACGAGGAAGAGCCCTTCCTTCTTGTCCTTGAACACGAGGTTCTTCGTGGCCGCGCCTTCGAGGTGGCCCAGCTCCGCGATGACGTCCTCCACCGTCGGCAACTCGCGGTGCTCACGACGCTCGTATTCGATCGTCAGCGCCTGCAGCGCCGCGACCACCTGCTCTTCCGCCATCGTTATCTGTCTGTTTGTTTGTTTGTCTGTCTGTCTGGAGCTCTTCGCCTGCACTCTTCTTGTGCGGTTGATCCACGTGCGCTTCACGCCACAGAATCGATTCTCCCCAAAGCGAAAAGCTGAACGGAAAGGCAAGCCAGACCAAAAAATGAAAGAAGTGGGTTGGGAAAGCACGGGTTGACGATCCAGTAAGATTAATTTCGACCTGTTTAGAGGACCATGGGCCGTTTTGCATACAAATATTAGCATAAAAATATATGTGGGTACGGTTCTTATGTAAGCGGGTTTATGGATAGTTGAACCCAGACCATGTCGAGTTTTTTCTGTGGAAAGCTCCCTCGTTGACACAAGAGCTTTCCCATGGAGCAAAGCAAGCGGAAAAAGATCGCACACTGTCTGCAAGAAACATCCACGCGAGCAAGGCAAGCACGTTGACGAAAGCATGCGTGTCTCTTACTCTCTCTCGCTCTGATGCTGATGCTGATGCTGGCGTTGGATGCGGCTGTCACTGCCACGCAAGAAGAAGC
Organism: Globisporangium spiculum; assembly: GCA_023335655.1. Classification (NCBI taxonomy): domain Eukaryota; phylum Oomycota; class Peronosporomycetes; order Pythiales; family Pythiaceae; genus Globisporangium; species Globisporangium spiculum. The sequence goes on from JAADVO010001039.1 coordinate 8,343, forward strand.
CCAGGGAGGCGCTCTGAAAGTCTAAGGCGCGGTCGTCCTGGAGCCGGAGCTGCCCGAGTGTCCCGCGCACTTCCTGCGCGACTACCGCCCAGTATGCGCCTCAGACGGCAAGCTGTACGCGAACATGAGAATCTTCAAGTACCACCAGTGTCGCGCGAAGAAGCTTCGCGGAGTCGCGCTGACACTGAAGGACATGGACTCTTGTGAGGAGCGACGTCAAGAGCTCTAAATCCGCATGAGCCGCGATGCCTGCGCTGCGGCACCTGTTCTCGATTGGTGGCGTGGCGTTGGTGTGGAGATCAAGCACGTGCTGAAGCTCAACATCGCTTTGAAGTTGATGCGTACAGACAGACGCAGTGTGGTTGTGTGTACGTAGCACACGCAGCCATGGTCGTCATCACTGTTGTTTGTTCATCTCACTCTTGGGTTCACACCACCATTTCCACGTGTCGTTTCCAGTTGTTCGTGCAGCCATTGGGTTCTTAACCGTGCGAATGCGTCCCATTGTCGAGTTCTTAACGAACGAAACCACCACCGAATCTCCTTTTGTACCCCCGTGGGATTCTCGTCTCCTTGAAGTTTCATCCCCGCCTTACCTTGTTCGTGCAGTCAATATCGCAGAAGAGAGGTTTCGGGCCGCCAGAACCTCTCTTCATCGATACTGAGCCATTTCCTATCACCTTACAGAGGTGCAACACGTCGGCTTCTGCGAGAAATCGCGGCGTGACGGTAGAGTCAACACAAAGAGCTCCTCCGACGAAGATCCATCCATGCGCGCGTTGAAGGAGCTCTTCAGTCTGCAACTCGCGCCTTCCGCCACACAAGCCAGCTACATCCACACAGTCTCAGTCCGCTCGCCACCTTCAGCCTACGCCAACATGCTGCCTGCCACCGCCCGCAAGCTCATCAAACCGCAGAGCGCCAAGCTCGCGTCGCGCTCGTTCGCAATCAGCGCGCACCTAGATGACTCGGAGTACACGCACTTCTCGCTCAAGCTCACGGACGAGCAGCGCGAGTTCCAGCAGCTCGCGCGCAAGTTCGCTCGCGAGGAGATGATCCCGAAGGAGAAGTACTACGACACCACAATGGAGTACCCGCAGGAGATCTTCGCCAAGGCCTGGGAGCTCGGTCTCGTCAACACGCACGTGCCAGAGGTGAGTGAGTGCGCATGAACATTGCGTTGCGTTAATCTGAGTCGAGTCGTAAGTGCATTCATTGGACATGTGGAACACGAGGCTGACTTTGTACTGTGCGCATGTATGTATCACGAATAGAAATTCGGCGGTCTCGGTCTGGGCTCGCTTGACGGCTGCATCATCGGCGAAGAGCTCGCGTACGGCTGCACGGGCATGGCCACCGCGATGGAAGCGAACGGTCTCGCCACGGCGCCGCTGCTTGTCGCCGGTAACGACGAGCAGAACAAGAAATACTTGGGCCGCCTCGTGGAGGAGCCTGTGCAGGCCGCGTACTGCGTGACCGAGCCAGGCGCCGGCTCGGATGTCGCTGGTGCCAAGACCACGGCGGTCAAGAAGGGCAACAAGTGGGTCATCAACGGCTCCAAGATGTGGATCACGAACGGCGGTGTCGCCAAGTGGTTCTTCGTGCTCGCCAAGACGGACGCGACCGCCAAGGCCGGCTCGGCATTCACGGGCTTCATCGTGGACGCGGACTCGCCGGGTATTACGGTCGGCCGCAAGGAGATCAACATCGGCCAGCGCTGCTCGGACACGCGCGGCATCACGTTCGAGGACGTCGAGGTGCCGGAGGAAAACGTGCTCGGCACGCCGGGCTACGGCTTCAAGATCGCGATGCAGGCGTTCGACATCACGCGTCCGCCAGTGGCGATCGGCGCCGTGGGTCTCGCGCGTCGCGCGTTCGACGAGGCGCGCAAGTACGCTTTGGAGCGCAAGACCATGGGCGTGCCGATCGCGAACCACCAGGCGATCGCGTTCATCCTCGCGGACATGGCCACAGGTATCGAGGCCGGCCGCTCGTTGACCTACAAGGCCGCGTACGAGATTGACTGCGGCCGCAAGAACACCATGTACGCGTCGATGGCCAAGCGCTTTGCGGGCGACCACGCCAACCAGTGCACGACCGACGCGATCCAGGTGTTCGGCGGCGCGGGATTCAACACCGAGTACCCGGTCGAGAAGCTCTTCCGTGACGCCAAGATCTACCAGATCTACGAAGGCACGTCGCAGATCCAGCGCATGATCATCGCCAAGGAGATCTTCTCGCGCCAGAACCTTGACCCATAAGCGTCTGGCTTTGCTGTTGTCGTTTGTCTAAATCAGCAAACCAAATGCAGGTACAGTGTAGCAAGCAAGACTGGGATTTATCATTCATTAAGTATTGTGCATTTCATATCTTTTGGCAAAGTTGGGGTGTAAAATGAGCTTTATATAGCGCGATGTCGTTTATCCAACCTTATCAACGTCAGTATCCATCCGATATTTGCCCTTATTTAGAGACAGTCGTCTATTTTTAGATCCGAAGATCTGTTTTCACACTCCGTTTTACACAATCCATGCACCTTTTTTTCGCGGTGCAATTCTTCCATCGTATCTTTTTTTAACGCACGGCTAGCGATCTTAAAACGCACGAGTTGTGAAATCTGCCCAGAAAGTCTGGTTTCCAATCGGACTTTCTGGGCTGTTTTAGCTAATTCGATCGATTTACGCGGATATGGTTGAATATCATCGTTTCTCCGACCCCACTTGTTTTTTGTATGTCCAAATTGCACCAATAAAAACTAAATTTCATATTTATAGCCAATTAAAAGCGATTAGAGCAAGATTTTG
>JAADVO010001040.1:0-11117 GCA_023335655.1 Globisporangium spiculum
ACGCATCAAATACCAATCTTCCCGTGTCTTGAATTACGTGTTCACGATTCGTGTCACCCTCTCATAAGTGATCGTTTTGTATTGCGTTTCAACCACTGCACCATTTTGAACGATTTTTGGTGGAAAGTATCAAGCTCTTCATTGGCTACAATTCCACACCTTTCGCTGTGAAAAATATGCTATTTTGATTCTGATAGGTGAGAAAATGTCCATGTTCACAAACCCATGTCGTGGACTGTACAGCATCTGGAGCGTGAAATATATGCGTCGAATGCAAACTATTCTCGAAAAGCTAATCACTTAGATTTTTGGGTTTTGGAGACTAATTTCATGCTGACAGCGGAAAAAAGAACCCACATGTGTTTGGGTACATTTAGAAATCTGCATTTTGCAGCTGGACGGCAATCTTTCTATCCTCTAATACAATTGGCCCAACAGACACGAGAATGAAAATGAGTATATTGTGGCTCAGCCAATAATACGCAAATTATCATTGATATTTACGGGTTGGTTAAACTGATGTATACGGATATGTACCGTATAAAAGTATTTGGTACAATATATTAGGAGTAATGGGATATACAGCTATACATAATACTCCACTCAAATATATCCCTTATTACCTTACTTGACTGTGAGTTGAATGATGAAAAGCTTGAACGAAGTAATATCGAACAGCAATGATTGAAGATAGGAACATGACTGTTATACAAACAGTGATCTCGATCAGCAATGATACGAACCGTGAGTGTAATCAATTGTAGAATCGTGTTTACCAGTCCATCCAGCCAACATTAATTCCATTTTCGAAACGACAAAAACGGATAGTTGATGTCGATGAATCGATCGAAGAATGGCGGATGTCGAATGAGATCTGCCGCTCCCACTCTCACCCACGGCTTCCAATTTCCTTCATTCTCTGGTGGCGACGGCCCCAGCACAGCTCATAATCAGCACTCTCCACCAGTCGGCCTCTTGCACAGAAGCAAAAGCAGTAGCAGTAACATCAGTAAGCTCGCCTCGCAACCACAGAACAACGATGGACCTCTTGCTGGAGCTCGCGGACGCGTACCTGTTCGACGCGCTCTACCCGGCGCACATGGCGCGCGATTACCTGCTCCGCCAGTCGCTTTCGGTCTCGGTCATCACGCTCATAGGCGGCGTGCTCGTGTACCTCTCGGGCGCAGGTGCGTCGTACACGCTCTTCTTCGACAAGCAGCTGATGAAGCATCCACGATTTCTGAAAGATCAAGTGTACAAGGAGATCACATGCTCGCTCCGATCGATCCCGACCATGACGCTGCTCATGCTACCGTGGTTCCTCGCCGAGGTGCGCGGCTACTCGATGATGTACAAGCGCGTGGATGACTACGGCTGGGGGTACCTAGCATTCTCGGTTGGCTGGTTCCTCTTCTTCACCGACATGCTCATCTACTGGTTCCACCGGTGGCTGCACCACCCGCGCGTGTACGCGATGGTGCACAAGCCGCACCACAAGTGGGTTGTGCCCACGCCGTTCGCGTCGCACGCGTTCCACCCGGTGGACGGCTTCATCCAGGCGCTGCCCTACCACTTATTCGTGCTGCTCTTCCCGATCCACCGCGTGGCATTCCTCGTGCTCTTCATCTGCGTTAACTACTGGACCATCAGCATCCACGACGGCCTGCACATGGCCAAGAACTCGTGGCTCAACGGCGCGGCACATCACTCGATTCACCACTCGGACTTTGTCTACAACTACGGACAGTACTTCACGCTCTGGGATCGCCTTGCCGGCTCGTACCGAGAGCCGTCGCATGAAGACGGTGAGAAGCAGCCGGAGCGCGTGAAGGAAGAGTAAAAGGTGATGGCGTATGCCCAATAGATCCATTCTATCTGATTGCGAAGCGTTTTCGTTGGTGTAATCTCGTTAGTGGCATATTGTTTTTGCTGTTTCTGATCGTGTGGAGTTTTCTATGGTGGAGTTCTGTGAAGATTAATGGTATGAGCGAGGGGCAGCAGAATTTGATGTTGACTTCGTCTCGATTTGATCCCGAAACTCCTTTCGTTTCTGATCCATAGCACATCACCACATGTCAGAGTCATATCAGAGCTCACGCTACAAAACTGTTCATAAGCCTCACCAACAACAGGAAACGAACACGCACCTGGTCAATGTCGCGCATTGTGAACTTCTTTATGTACGTTCCAGGACCAGTCGTCGTGTTTCCAGTTCTGTTGTTGTGGTCGCTGTCCGCCACTGGAAAGAGTTGCAACACCAGTCTGTTGGAGAGCAGCGAGCGCGACGACGACGAAGTTCGTAGAGAAGGCGGCTCTTTCGAGAGCATCGGCTGCACGAGGCTCGCCTGTCGAGGCACTGATCTCTGACTCACGTGATTAACTGGTTCAGTATGGGGTTCAAGTCGCTCGTCGTATGCGGAACTGCTCGCCTTCGCCATCGTGAACAGCAGGAAATTCATGAGCTCGTCTTCATCGTGCAGATCCGTGCCCAAGCCTCGCACGATCGTGTGCAAGTCCGAGTGGGTCGTCGCACCCAGAATACTCTGCTCGGCGAGCTTCAGAATCCCGATCGCCACCGTGAACAGCACCTCTTCGCCGTCGAGAAAGAACCAGTCCCAGACCCGCAGTGCCGTCTCGGTGGGCAACGTGCACACGAACGCGCAGAGGAACCAGTGCAGCGTCACGAGCTGGATCTGGATCCCGCACAATTCGAGCCGAGCTGCCACCTTGGGAAGCTCGAGATCTACGAGCCACTTGAACACGAGCTGGTCAGCCTGCGTGCCCAGCATCGACTGTGCGTAGTTCTCCGCGGGTAGGTACTTCTTGTGCATCATGACGCAGAGCAGCCAGAATGCATCCTCTTCGCTCATGAACAGCAGCATCATGCCTGCGATGAAGTTCATCGACTGGCAGTAGCCCACCGATGGGTTGTGCAAAGAGTACGCGCACAGGACGTTCTTGAGCTCGTTCTTGCCTTTCTCTGTCTACAAAGTAGTAACCCAGCAACAAACATCAATAAGTATACTCAGTCAAGGTACTTTGGCTGCACGAGAGCTTGGCATTGTCTAACCACACAAACGCACCTGGAAAAATGGATGCTCAGGGTACGTGCGATACACGTCTTTTTCGATATCTGCAACAGACTGTGATAGCAAAAAGGAGCAACCAGATTAAGCTACTGATTTCCAGAGAGCAAGCCCAAGTCTCCACAGGGAAGATACACACCGGTGAGGTCTCTCGTTCTAGGATGAGCATCTCGAAGTAACGCGCACCAAATTTCTTCTTGTATCTGGTCACACCCGCGAGAATACTCCAGATACGCGGACGGAGCATCACAGGAACGCCGCTGAGCACAAGAGTCTTTCAAGAAAAGCATACACTTAGCAACCTACTTTCTGAGAGCCCACATATGCAGCAACTTAGATGGCTATGTGATGCAAATACTCACTCGAAACTCTTGCTTGAGCGTGGCGAAACTCGCATTCGCTGGATCCTCATAGCTGTTTATTCGCTCGTCCAGCGCGTCTACTCCGCCGCGCCGCTGCACAAACTCGGCCCATTTCTTCTCGTGCTGGTAGCTCTATCATGCAACAGCAGACACTACTAGGTTAGAGACCAGTATTGCAGTAGCATTCTATAGACTGTGAGTACGCACCATGCTCTTGCGTTTCCGCAGCTGCTTGCGGTAGCTCAAAATGTACTTGTCGTCCTTGGCAAAGCCGTATTGGTCGCGGTTCACGAGTGCGGCTTCAAATACAAAGTTCTTCATGGGCAGCACCTGTGGATCCACAAACCGAATGATGCGCGGCGACGAGGGCGCCAAAGCCGCCTGCTTGAGCTCGCGCAGCACTTGCTCAAAGCTCAGGTGCGACAGATCGCGGCCGTTCACCGCGACGACCACATGGCCCGGACGGATGTAGCTCTTGGATAGCGCGAACGCCACGCTACCGCGCTTCACCTGCTTGACGACTGTGTGTTTGCCGTAAAAGTCCGTCTCAAGGTCGATGCCCAGCGACGAGGACGCACTGCCGTCGCTCTTTGGGAACTCGACCTCGTATTGCTCCACTGCGTCCAGTAGTGTGTGCCCAGCTCCACCGCCATTGTGACCATTGGTATTGTTGGCATGCGCCTTGTCCGAACTGCTGCTGCTGCCGCTGCTACTGGAGTGGTACTCGACCATGTCCACGCGCTCGCGCTCACGCGCGACGCTCTGGTACTTGCGCTTGACCACGCGCGCGAGGCTTCCGGGCGGCGGGTTCTCGCCCACGAGCTGCGACAGCCGTGCGGTATCGACCGTCTTTAGCTGAATCGGCTTTGCTGTTCGGTTGTGACCATTGGAGCTGCTGGCGATAGACGACGATGATGAAGAGCTCTTGGGCTCTTGGTGCTGAGGCGTTGCAGCTGCTGTTTCCTCTTCGTCCGTCACGGGCGTGGGCGTGGCTGCTGGGTGATGGCTCCTGCTGGCGGCGTCCGAATGACGCATGCGCTGCGCCAGCCGCGAGCTGAGCGCCGAGCGCTCGAGCATCTCGCGCAGCCCCATGTATCTACTTCTGCGTTGCCGGGTTGTGTCAGATAGATAGACAGACAACAGTGAGTGGGTAGGTGGCTCTTCAGCCGACGTGCGCACGCGGGGCAGAGGTCTGCCTATCTATCTCTGGCGCATGTATCAATGCTGCTGGCAAGAAAGGGTGTGCGAGTGGCCGTTGAGCTGCTTTTTTCTCATGTGGGTTACTTTTCGCGTACTGATTTAGGACAACTAAAGCATTTGAGTCATTGTACGTGGATAAAATATCTAAAATCAGTACATATACACTTTAAAACAGTAGGTTGATTGAAATATCGCTCAACTCAAACTTGGTTGTGCAAGTCGAACACACACCAAATGCTGTTGGAAAAAGCTCATTTGCAATGGATGGCAATGAGACTCCTCGAACTGAGGCGCTCAATGGCGTCTTGGGCGGCGAAAACGTGAATGTGCAGGAAGAACATGCGCCGCTAACAGCAGAGGCAGAACCAAAAGCAGCAGATGGCGCATGCGACCAAACAGCTCCGCTCTCCTACTTTGAACACGCGCCCGGATCACCCACGCAGCTGCTGTTCCACGCAGACAAAGAGTTTCTTCAGCACCACCACCACCACCAGCAGCAGCAGCAAGGACAGCGTGGATCGCAGCTGTTCAACAACTTTACTAAGGGCGTGCAGGTGTCGCCAGATGGACTCTGCATGCTCACGAACAGTGAGGACCACGTGTTGCGGCTCTTTGAGATGAGCGACACAGCGGCAGGGGATAATGTACGCATCGCTCCAGAGCGACTCACTGCTGCTTCAAATGCAGGTTATCCTTGGTCCACATGACCTGCTGGTAGAAGCTGAGCTATTGTAGGTGTGTGTGTACTGTAGGTATCCATCTTACAGATGAAAGAGGGCGGCGCCGTGTACGACTACGCGTGGTACCCGTTCATGAACTCGCAGGTGCCCGAGTCGTGCATCTTTGTGAGCACGAGCCGTGACCAGCCTGTGCACATGTGGGACGCCTACACTGGCGACGTGAGTCAATGTTCTCCAATTGCCTATCCTCTGCAGCAGGATCACAGTGGACTCGGAATGCTAATTGTATCAATATTTGTGTTGCACGTTATAGCTCCGTGCAACGTACCGCGCGTTCGACCACCTGGACGAGATCGCGCCGGCGAATGCGGTCGCGTTCAATGCGACTGGCGACAAGATCTTCGCGGGCTTCGATCGCATGATCCGCTTCTTCGACATCTCGCAGCCGAGCCGCGACTTCAAAGCGCGTCCGCTGAGCAAGACCCGGCGCTCACGCGATGGCCAGCGCGGTATCATCAGCACGATTCACTTCAACCCTGACCACTCCAAGTACGTTTGGTTGGCTCATACGATGTGAAGGGATTATAGCATGGTTATGCAATGGCTGAGCCTTAACATCGTGACTTGTGTATAATCAGGATCTATGCTGCAGGGTCCTACGGCGGCACGACGTGCGTCTACACGGAAGACCGCGGCGAAGAGCTCCTGTGTCTGCGAGACCACGATGGCAAAGGCATCAACCAGGTGCGGTTCTCACCCGACGGGAGGTTCCTGTTCACAGCCGCGCGTCGCGACCCGCGCATCCACATGTGGGACATCCGCGCCACGAACCAGATCCTGTACACTTTCCAGCGCGCTGGCGACACGAACCAGCGCATCGAGTTTGACTTGCACTGTGCTGGGAGGTACTTGGCGACAGGCTCACAGAGCACCAAAGTGCTGCTCTTTGACCTCGTGACGGGCGAGCTCGTGGATGACACGATCCAGCTTCCAGGTACACGTTTGATGAATTTGTCATCCTGACGAGTAGTGTGCCAGTGGCTCGTAACTAAGCCTTTGTGATTGTGTTGCTTGTATATATGGATGAATATGAACAGACGCAGCGAATGGTGTCTCGTTCTTTCCGGACCCGAGCGTCGCACGCATCGCAGTGACCAGCGGACAGCGCCACTATGATCTCCCGTCCGACATGGAGGGCGATGACGATGATGATGAAGGGGGTGCTGATAGACTGCGAGTGCCAAAGGCACGGAATGTGCTCCAGGTCTACGAATTCAAGAATGGGAGCATCCAAGGTGCTCCCTCTGTCGATCAAACGCGCAGTGCTGGTGATGCTACCATGGCAGCGCCATAGCAAGCACATAGCCATAATTAATAAAGAGGGAACCGAATAGAAAACAATTTGGCTGATTTGCTCGCTCGAAACTAAACTAACGGGTGCGCTTGCTTCCTCCATAGCTGGCGTCACCGCCGTCTTTAAACCTTGAGCCTCGACCACCAGTAGCGTCACCACGATCCTCACCACTGCTTGGTCGCTTGGTATTTGGACGAGGCGCATTTGGCTCGAGCCGTCCTCTCCAACCCGTTGAACTAGGCTCCGCGACCAATGATGTTGCTGCTGCTGTCTCATCACTGTGTTGATTCTGTCGCTGCTGTTGCTGCTGCAGTTCCCGCATCTCCTGTTCGCGCTGGAGCTTGCGCTTCTGCTGGATCTCGGCAAACAACGTGGTCTGCTTCTCTTCCAGTTTGCGCATCTTCTTGGCTTCTTTCTTCTGTTTCTTCTCTTCTTTCTTGCGCTTCTTGCGCTCTTTCTTGGACTCCTCGGGTGCCGCAAACACGTTGTGGCCGTGGGAAATGTCGTACTTGCCGTCCAGCTCCTTGCCTTCGTAGGCATGACCGGGCAAACCGCGTGGTCGCTACAAGTAGCACACACACACACACACACACACTTACGCGTTAACATCATTGCCTCCCAGCCCATATCTGCACATACGCATATATATACAGATCCAATGCATACCTTTGGCTCGTCATCACCATCACCACCCTCTTCGTCGCTGCTGAGCACGGCGTTGTCCTTGGCGTCCTCCTTGTCGCGGATCTCCTTGGGCAGCTTGTACTGGAGTACGTGGTCAACGCGGATGACGCGCTCGAGCACGCGCGCGCCGTTCATGTTGTCAACCGCGAGAACCGTGCTGCGCTGGTTCTCGTACTTGATGAACGCGAAGCCGCGCGACTTGCCCGTCGTGGCGTCGCGCACGAGGTTCACGTCCTCGATCTCGCCAAACTGGCTCATGACGCAAAGTACGTCGCCCTCCGTGAGCTCGAACGGCAGCCCGCCGACGTATACCCACGCGGACTCGCGGTACTTCTGGTGCCACGAGCCTTCGAACGGCACGCCCAGCTCCAGCTCGCGCTCGTTGATGCGCTGGATCTCCGCGATCACGTTCATGGCGGATGACGCTTGCTTGCTTTGGGTTGCTTTGGGACTGCTTGCTTGCTGGTGATGAATGAACGAATGCAGCCTGTTCTAAAATCGCTCACTTAACTTGCTGCTGACCTCGCGTAATGCGGATGAGTATATTATAGATACACATGTCGATTAAACAGGTTATGTTGTGAATATAAATCATTTATATTTAGTTTAGCACTGAGGATCGAATTTAAAGAAGGCTTTTTGACTACTTTGAGATCGTTTTTCTCCCAATTAATGAAAGACTTATATTGGTGCATTTTTTGTTCAATCATATCGTGCAAAAGCCGTCCAAGTTCAGACGATTCTCACAATGTCATCCTCAGTTTGTCACTTCACTGCGAAGAAGAGTCCCCACTTCTGATCGCCCTCAGCGCAGCGCTTGAGCTTTCCCTCCCAGCCCTGCACGATAGCATTGAAGTCTGCTTCCGAAGTTTCCTGCACGAAACTCGCCTTGTTGCGCTTTGTTCGCTCGAGTTCCTCGTTCAGCACTTCCGTAAAGTGTGCTGTGCGGTCCTCCGCGACCACCTGGGTAAAGCCTACGCGCTCCAGGAGTTTCCCATACTGACTGGGAGAGAGCAGCGAGTAGCCTCGTTGTCGCACATAGTTCATAAAGCTTTGCGATGGTGGCTTGTCGTCGCCACAGCAGTAGTCCGAGATCAGCAGCTTGCCGCCGGGCTTGAGCCAGCTCAGGAACTGCGCGAAGAGCGCCTCTTTGCCCTCGATGTGCAGGATCGTGTCGCGCGAGTAGATCACGTCGAACGAGTTCTCAGCGAAGTGCTTACTGGTCGCGTCGCAGATCTCGAATTCCACATCGGCGAGTACTGTGTCGGTGGAGGCATCTGCCACTGGAGGTGGGTTGAAGCTCTGCGGGAACTGCTCCATGGCTCGGAACACCATGTTGGTCGAGAGGTCGATACCGAGCACCGATACCCCAAATGTGTTGGCCATGTAAAAGTCGCCACCGCCAATGCCGCAGCCTACATCCAGCACCCGCTGTCCACGCTGCAAGCCGAGCTTCGCGACAAACTCCGTGGTCGTCGTCTGACCGCCTGTGCTCACGTACCCAGCACCAAAGATCTTCTCGTACCGCGTGATGCTCGCGTTCGAGTATTGTTGGTTGTCGAGAAAGTTCTGGAACGAGTCCATCTGCTCGCTCGCGGATCGTCCACGCGAGTTCACGGCTTCTTCGTCTCCTGGCTGCGCGATCTTCTTGTACACAAAGCAGAGCTCGCCGTGGGTCTTCGCTGGCGCTTGACGATACACGCTCAGAGACTTGCAATCCACAAAGTCTAGGTATGAGAACCCTTGCACCTCACCTTCGACATATGCCGTGCCAAAGCAGCCGACGTAGAAGCTCGGGTGGCGGTACGTCGGCTTTAGACTAGCAGAAGTAGAGTTTTTCACCGGGAATGGTTCTTGGAAGCACGATTCGCGAAATACCGTGACGCCCTCAGGTCGTAGCAGCTGGAGCACTCTCTTCGCGACCACTTTTGCCTGCGCGTCACTTAGAAACACGAGCACGCGGCTGAACACTACGACGTCAAATTGCTTGTTCTGAAGATGCTCTGGCAGCACAGAGAAGAATGCGGTCGGTACTGCTTCTTGAGCCATCGCGTCGGTGAGTTCTAGAACACTCAGAGATCTCGCAGAAGAAGAGGAGAGCAGAGGCGTGAAGAGCGGGAGCGTGATCTCCAGCACGTCCTTGTCGTGCAGGTCGGACGGTAGCAACGCCAGCAGCTCGCGCTTGGCGGCGTCTTCGTGCACAGCCATCATCTCTCTCTCGCTTTCTCGTTGTCTTCGTGCGCAATTGTGCTTTGCTAGTGCCGTTTTGGCTGTGGATTGAAGTGTGGGAGTGAATGCGATCTTGTGCAGTCGTTGGTTTCCTTTTTGACGGTTTCGTAATCCTTTGGATTGAGGGTCAGAGTGATGATCACGTGCGATCCTGTCAACGACCCTTGAACGTGGGTGTGTTAGCTAACCAATGTTAGAGAGGTTTTTCATTGACCTCTCCAAATAGATAAAAGATATCTCATATATAGAATTCAATAATATCCATCGTGAACAAGATTTTATATATAATGAAGAGGAATGGAACGAGCAACGTAACAAAATCGAAGTGCGGGAGCACATTCCGCAAATTCCCATCCACCTATTGAAGCATTACAGCGGCAATGCTCACAGCCACAAGTAGCAGCGCTGCAGAAAGCGCGCTCTTGGCGCGGCAGCGGAGGCGATTGGCGTCACCGATACCTTGTCCCCTCTGCGTCCACCTTGATCGGCGCCTTTGTGGTTGGCTGTGGCGTCTGGATCTGCGTGCTGCTACCACTGGTGGAGTCTGCAGACTTCACTGGGCCCGCTGGTGCTGTCGCACTAGGAGCTTGCGCCGTCGGCTGCTGCGAGGTTGACGCTAGGACTGGCTCGTACGAATCCCACGAGTCGGAGGAGTCGTCGATCGAGTCATACGAGTCGTCACTGCCACTATCCTCATCATCGTCTCTGTCACCATTGTCCACTGGAGCTTGGGTCTGTGGAGTGGTTGCCACAGGCTGTGATCCTCCTGGGGTAGAGGTGGTAGCGCTTGGGGTCTGCGTCGTTGCTTCAGATGTGACAGTGGTTGGTGGTGGCGTTGAGGCTGGCGTTGGTGCAGGTGTGTTCTCAGCGGCAGGTGTTAGAACTGGAGTCTGCGTCGTAGCACCTGGAGTGATAGTTGTAGGGGTAGGAGCTGGCGTTGAAGCCGGTGCTGGGATCTTCGAAGTTGTCTCAGTGACTGGTGCAGACGAAGGTACCATTGTTGGCTATCGTGTTTCAGGAGTCGGAGTCCCTGGTACTGTCGTAACAGGAGTGATCGTGGTGGGGCTGGAGATGAAACTGGAGGTGGCGTCGAAGGAGCAGTTGTTGGCGCAGTGCACAACACATCCTGACCGCTGCCGCTGCATATCTGGCTGTCCGCTGGGCACACGCTCGTGTGGATGATCGTCACACACAACGACCAGCACTCGATGCCTGCACCGGCATTGGTGCACGTGCAGACCTTCGCGCACTCTTCCAGATTTTTATCGTGAGCACTGTTGCAAGCCCCCTCACAACCCAAACCCGGTGCTGTCGCACCAGGGTTCAGCGTGCACGATCGCAGAGTACACGAAAGATCGGAAGCTTGGAGCTGACGTCCCGAAGCACACCCGATCGCCATCACGTCGCTCTCGCGCTGGTGCGTCGCCATGAGCAAGCGAGTCGTGCGGTTGACATGCTCATCAAAGGTGACATCATGACTCTCGAGCATGCGCGTGTACGCCGGTAGCAACGTCATCTTGCC
>JAADVO010001041.1:0-11110 GCA_023335655.1 Globisporangium spiculum
GAACTTGAGATCCTGTGGAAAGTTCCCTGTGAAGTGATTGGCTCGCGCCATCATTTCAACCCGCAGTGACACGTCGCCTGCGTCACCAGCGAGGTTCCCCAAAGCAGGAATCATCATTCCGTACATGAGTAGTACATGTCGCAATCACTCTATACTGATTAGCACATGCGACAAATACTCTGTACAAGAATGTCCTGTGACATCATCCAATGACGTCACCTGTGCACATGGATATCGGCGGTATTACCAGTATCTGACCGGTAATAGTCACCCATGGTGCACTATGAGGAGATGTGGACCACACACATCTGCCTCCATGTAATGGCCATTGAGGGCCCATTACACCGTGGCTTTCGCGCCGTGCCCACAAAAGCAGCAGCACTTTAAACGAGCCGCCTGCGTTCGTTGTGACCGCTACTGTGAGTCTCTTCTTGGTCTTCTGTCGTCCTGCGACGCTTGAACACGAGACAGACGTCGAGGATGCCATGCAGTAGAAGTAGGCAGGCTCATCCATGTTAAAGACGTCACGGTGTCTGTATTTGCTTGTAATTAGCTGTAGTGCTGTTCGCCCTTCCTCGACGTCTACGACGCGCGCTGATGCCGCTTCTCCATGTACGCGCCGTGGCTTCAGGCTGTGTCCTTCTTGTAGCTTCTGGAATCACCCATCCGAAAACACCATCTTCCGGAGCTTGGTGTTGAAAGTGTGCTCGGCGTCTCGCACAAACCTGCGCCGAATTTTTTCTGCCTTCGCGCGGATTGTCGCCCACGTCACGACGGGCGTCTAGCTGCTTGCAGCGCTCGATCCAGCAAACGAGAGCCTTCTCGAGTGGCAGGCAGTGAACAGGCTGATTGGCTTTGCGTGCAGGATTGGAGCGAGCGTCGTCTCCAGTGACTGGATGTTTTAGCGGCATGAGCACAGCCGCTGGCGAGGGGGTTTTCCGCAGCTTCAACGCCGAACCTGCCCATGCGGCGAACGCGCGCAGTGATAGCTCTGGGTGCTGGCTGCGGTGACTGTACATCGTTAGCTTCTGCCCAGCCGAGAGTCGAACGTGTGTGGTCTTTGCTGGCATTCGTGCGGTCGCTGCTGTCTCTCTCATCGCTCGTCTGTTTGTTTTTGGTGAGAAGCGCTCTCTCACGCGCTTTCCCTGCACCACTCACTGAAAATGGTTCGTCTTATGTGAATGTTATCGTTTTTGAAAGGGTATTTGTTTTGGGGGTGTTTAGTATCGAGAATGGTGACTGTACATGGTGCAGTATGCGTATGTAAAACCAAGCAGCCATTCGCGCGTTGCTTTGAGTCAGAACACTACAAGCATCCAGCCAACCCTTTAGGGCCACCCTTTCACTCATCCCAAGCCTCGCCCACCCTTCTGCTTAGGGTAGTCCGCAGCGATAGGCAATACGCTTCAGCTTTGTACTTGCTGATCGCCGCTGTTGATGCTCTTGGGAGTGGTGCGCCTCGATCCGCTCCACAGCGCGACTACAGTAACGAGCCCGTGCGGATTGACATGGCTTTCCGCCCTGGTGGCGATTGTGCAGTCAGCGTTGGAACTGAGAGAGCCTCCAATGAATGGATACCTCGATCGCGCCTTGGTCGCCGCAACCTTGAACTCGTCAAGCAAACTGGTGAGACTGCTTGGGCTTGCGTCTTCGAAGGTGAGGAGATGTCCTGATCCACGCGGATGTACCTACCTACCTACGGAGTCGACCTCGAGGAACATTGGGATTGAGTCGCAAATGCAATTGTTGTAGTGACGGAGTCGGGTGCCATCACATCGAAATGGTCAACCTGGGGTTGGCGTGCCCTACGTCTCCGAGAGCGCAGCGCGGGTTGACGATCGTGGACACTCGATCACGATCCGAGCGAGGTTCTCCTAATTAGTTCCTCAGAGCGGTTGGTCACGAGCGTCCAGAGCAATAACAATAGTGTAGCCATTTGCTCAAGGTGGTTTTGTCCTTTCTTCGTGAGGAAAAGTTGTTGACTGAGACATTTTCCACCAATCATAATTTTTCAGAACAGCTGAATTTGATATTTTATCCAATCACTAACGAGAAAGAAGGTCGGACCGAAGAAATGGCAGTTGATGTGCAGTTTATGCGCCTAATCGGAGTTGCGACAAAACCCATTACCTGTACAGTATTCTCAGAACAATTCCAGAAAAAACAACTGAAACAAAGTCAAGCAAGTCATTCGTTAGACACAAGTCAACAAGCAAGCCAACCAGCAAGTAAGCAAAACACACAGCACAAGCATGGACAAGCGACCCCAGTACCCCGCCACCACAAAGGTACATGCACATACACAACCCCCCATCATCACTTTGCTGCTATCGGAGATGCTCACTTGTTCGAGTTTCTGTTTGCATGTTTGCTTTGGTGTCTGCAGACCATCGAGACTGATACGTCGCACGACGAGCAGATCGCGCGGGAGCTCCAGGCGCAGTTGAACCGCAGCCAGGGCGCCGGCTTTGGGCATGGAGCTGGCTCAGTGGTCGCGGCGCCGGCGATACAGGTGCCCTACAGCTGTGGCGCGTGCGGCACGACCCACGCGGTACGCAACGTCACGCACGGCGCTGTGTTCAAATGCACGGTCTGCGGCGCGGAGAACCGCATCATGCTGCAGCAGCACCGACCGGTTGTCGTCATGTAAGTGACATTGCTTAGTCGAGATTCTGTGTGTGTGTTTGTTTGTTTGGCTCACATGTGCGCATTTGCATTTGCATCTGCTTGTTGTTTTGCAGGGACAACGCGTACCCCGTGCCGATTCCAATCTTTTGCAACATACTCTAAGAGACCCGCAAGGACACTCCACCACCATCCCCACCAGTCATTATCGTATTTGGACTAGCGGACTCAAGGACAAACAACCAGTGGCACAGCGAGGGCATTGTTGTGGGCCATGTATGTGTGTTCATGGCTCACAACCGCCAAACAACTTGGGAATTGAAAACGATACCGTAGTTCTTTATTAAGCACACACACAATGTACCAAATAGCACTGAAATGTTGATCCCCACAAGTCTCCCTGTTACCACTTGCTTACTTGTCCCTTACACTAATGGCTCTTTCGCCATTTCAGCAGCACCGCTGCCGCGAAAATCGCGCCGTAGATGAGCGCCACGAGCTTCCCGTTGAAGCCGTCGAGGAGCGAGATCGGATTCGTCTCGATCTTGATGTGGTGGTCGCCGTCCGTGTGCGCGTCGCAGGTGCTTCGGCACGCGCCGCAGGGACACTGCTTGGGCTCCTTCTCGTTCGCGATCGACGGCAAAAGCTGCGCCTGCATTGGAAGCAGGCTCTCGACGCCTACGACCTCCGAGTAGTTGTCGCACTTGAGCACGTGGTGGTTGAACGAGCCAGTTGCAGTAGCACCAGTGGATGAGCTCGCACTTACATTCGACGTGGGGCTCTGCGCAAAGCTCAGGTACATGTATTCACCGTGGCCCACGGCGCCGGTTTGCATCTGGTAATTGAGGAACCCGAGCGATGACTTCATGCCCTCGCTCATGGACGCGATCGCTGTGTTCTTGCATGAGTCGAACACGCTGCACGTGAACGTCTTGTCAAGCGTCACATCCATCTCGAGCACTTTCACGTGGTCCTCGCCGGTCATCGGGTCGGGTCGGTAGTTGGTACTCGGGAACGGCAGGTGCATCTTCATGAACTCCGCCTGGTGCGGCGAGCAGATGATACCGCACCACAGGCTCAACAGGTTGGTCGCGCACGCGTCGCAGCCGCCGCCGCTGTTCTTGCCAAACACGCTCGCGAGCAGCTTGAAGTTCTCAGCCATGCCCTGGTTCTGCTGCCACGAGCAGCACGCCGCGTCCCTGTACTCGGGGCACTGGATCGCAAACAGCTCGCAGTGCGCGCCAGCGACCATGCCGTCCTCTTGGCACGCGCACTTGCCGCTCGTGCACTTGCCTTTGTCGCTGCAGTCGGCGTCTTTCAAGCACGCGCCTCCACCAGTCACTGTAATTAGAGTCAGCGCACGCGCAAAACACAAACAAAAAGCAAGCCATGCGTCGATCATCAGCACACCTTCTAGTCATGCTCAATACAACGGCCATAGCAACTCACCGTTCGCCCACTGTGGTCCTACCATCTGAAACATGCAAGCAACACGTAAACCGTCATACAGCAAGTCACTTAGTGCTCGTCCATACGGCTAAGTGTCGGTACGCCCCACGCAGCAAGCGACAAGCAGTTCTTGAATGGGCCTCTTACCGGCAGCGCATCCACAGGCTCGCGGTGCGCCTCTGGGATGCAGTCGTCGTAGTCGGGTTGGTTGCCTGGGTTTACGCACGTCTGCGTCATCACGCACTTGGCCTCACTTCCTCTGAGTGCCACCAGAAACAGCACCAGAAACAGCAGTAGCGGCATCGTCGTCGTCGCCGTCGCTCCCATCATCATGGCCATATCCGCTTGGTTGATTTGATTCGCTTGTTCTTCTTTGACGAGAAGCTCACATTGAAGCATGAGGCTGTGGGTTCCATTCAGGGAACCTTCGCGTCACATCAAGGTTTGCATGTCGCACGAACAAGATGTTTACCTTCCTGACACATTTTATGTTGCACGAAGATGCAGTCACATTCTTGCAACCGCTGTTGACGTGTTGCACGAAGGTACCGCGCCAAAAATGAGCTGCTTCACTCGAGTTGCCAATCATCCCGCGAAAAGCTTCACACTTGTGTCACCAAACCAAGTGGAAGGAACAGACGGAGCTGTGCGCACAACCAAAGATGCTGCGCGCCACCACCACGACGACACTGAGAGCGCTCCGCCGCCGCCGCCTCAGTGCGACGTCTCGCCATGTGTATCAGCAGCAGACGCTGAGTGCTGGTACTGCAGCTCTGCCGCATTGTTTCCAGAGCGTGCGCACAAAGAAGACGTCCACGAAGAGCGCTGTCGGGAGCGTTGCGGGTGCGATCGCAGATTGCCTGTCAATTGGTGCTGGCTTGATGAACAACTGACGTAATGGAGCTTGGGTTTTGATGTGGTTGGTGACTTGCTGGTTGTACAGATAAAGGCGCAGCACTGGCGATGGCGATTCGCCAGATCGAGAGCAGCTTTGGCAAAGGCTCCGTGATGCAGCTCGGCTCGACGTACGTTGACGGCGCGATGCGTCATTGCCACAGTCAGTCTATTGCAATAAGGAGGCTGTCTGGTGTCTGGTGACTAAAAGCTTCTGCGACTATGTATTTGTCGTGCATAGCAAGATTGCGGAGAAAGTGGAAGTGATCTCGTCGGGCTCGTTGTCGTTGGACCTGGCGCTCGGAGTCGGCGGACTCCCGAAAGGGTGAGTGTGGTAGCTGAACCTCACTTCTTATCTATATGGAGTTGCCACCAACCATGCATCACTCACTAACTTTTTTCATATATGCATATATTGCAGCCGTGTGGTGGAGATCTATGGACCAGAGAGCTCGGGCAAGACCACATTGGCGCTCAGCTGCATCGCCGAGGCGCAGAAGCAGGGAGGGGTGTGTGCGTTTATCGATGCCGAGCACGCGATCGACGCGCACTACGCCAAGGCACTGGGCGTGAACATCGACGAGCTCTACATCTCGCAGCCCGACTCTGGCGAAGAAGCACTGGAGATCGCAGACACGCTGATCCGCTCCGGTGCCGTGGAGCTCGTGGTCGTGGACAGTGTCGCAGCTTTAGTGCCTCGCGCGGAACTCGAGGGGGAGATGGGCGACCAGCAGATCGCGCTCCAGGCGCGCCTCATGAGTCAGGCGTTGCGTAAGCTGACCGGTTCGCTCTCCAAGTCGAACTGCATGATCATCTTCCTCAACCAGATTCGGCAGAAAGTGGGCATCATCTTTGGCTCGCCCGAAGTGACTTCGGGTGGCACGGCGCTGCGCTACTATGCGTCCGTGCGGCTGGACATTCGACGGAAGGCGGCAATCAAAGAGGGTGATAAGATCGTTGGCAACGAGATCGTGGTCAAGGTCGCGAAGAACAAGATGGCGTCGCCGTTCAAGCTCGCGAACTTTGACATGGTGTTCGGCAAGGGCATCGACCGGTCCTCGGAGCTGGTGAGCATGATTAGTATGGCCGTGATGATGGATGCTGAACGATTTCTAACGTTGGCCATTGCTGGAATAGCTCGACTTGGGCGTTCGTGAAGGGCTGCTGAAGCGCTCTGGCGCGTGGTACTTTATCGTCGGACGAGATGGTTGGTGTTGCTTACTGCTCGTTGTTTGCGACGGGCTATTGCGGGTCTGGATAGCCGTTAGAAGTGTCGACTAATCCTATTGTGTGTATATGTGTGTTTTGAACAGAGCCCATCGGTCAGGGCAAGGCAAAGGCCAAGGTGTTCCTCGAAGAGAACTCGGAGATCGCTGCGGAGATCGAAGCAAAGCTCCGCCAGTGCCTGTTTGACTCGGATGATGAAGCCGACGCGCTGGAAGATGTCGTCGTCGCAGATGTGAGCTACGTGAGTGAAGACGAGCTGCTCACGGAAGTCACCGCTGTCCTCAGTCCAACGGAGGAAGGTGACGACAATGTGGAGCGCGTGCCCGTAGAAGAAGACAAGTAGTTGCGACCAGTTTTTGAATTCGTTTACTATTGCCAGACGTACCTACTAACAAATCTTTTTTGCTGTCGTTGTATAGCAATTTACAATTACCTGACTGATCCTCGTTCGCTCTCGATCTTATCGTTGCTGTTGCTTAAACTCAGCTGCTCAACGGCTATGCCCAGCACGGCTGTTTATGGGAGAGCACGTAGAGCAGATCGTTGCCCGAGAGGATGTCCTTCGGGAGCGGGTTCACATACACGTATCCATAGGGCACGCTACGCTCGCTCTCGTAAATCTCGATGCGCGCCTTCACGTGGTGGAAGATGAGCATGTCGTCGGGACGGCAGCGGTAGAGCCCGACTGTGAGGATCCCGTCGGATGACAGCAGGTAGTGGAACACGTACTCGAACGTTCTTCCGACAAAGTCGAGCGGCACTTCGATCGCAAACAGCGAGCTACGCTTCACGCTGAGGGGGGACGAGATGGACGAGCTCGTTGGCGATGGGACGTTGCCGCCCGAGACAGTGTGGCCTCCACCACCACCAGGGTGTGGTGGACTCGATGGAACAGACAGGTAGTCCACCTATGTACGACATCAAAACGACACCATCAACATCAACATTAAGTCAGTATGCGTCTGCCAGAGATGAACGCTATAGTCTTGCACAAAGAGGGCATGTATATAGCGTACATCTTTCCAGGACGCAAAGATGAATTCGCGCAGGATGCTCTTGATCTGCGAGTTGAAGTACTGGTTGATGAGCAAACTGTCGCAGAGCGACGTGCTGTACGTGAGCCCCGACGCGAACGCGGGCGACATGAAGAAGTTGCGCGCAAACGACGCTGAGGATGACGATGCGAGCTGGTGCTGCCGTGCTTCGTTGAACGACGGGAACCAGTCGCTCGCACGCAGATTTTGCGAGATGAAGTGCACGTTTGCGCGGTTCACGAGCTCCGTGATAACACGCGGCGTGCGCTTGGGGCCGATCAAAGACGAAATCGTCTTGTGCAGCGCGATACAGGACTGTGACACCCAGGAACAAGCGAGACAACAACGTTAAAAACCTGTCAAGCAAAATCAACGATCCAAGCTGAAGCAAGTACTTACCGCGTCTGCGAGCAGCTCCGAGGATCCAGACTCCGAGATCTCGCCCTCACCGCACATGATCACGATCTTGAATGCACGCTCGACACCGGCGCGCTGCAAAGTCGACAGATAATACGGATTTCCGACCACGAAGAACACTTGACGGAAGTGCCGGAACGACTCGTAGATCTCTGACGACGGCAGTACTTTCGTGATCACGATGATCGGGCGGTGGTTCTGAAGTGCCTTGACCCGCAGTGGTCCGACCAGGTACTCGAAATGGTTGGGGAACGTCGTCGGCGACAAGACACACACGACGATCGGCGCGACCGCCATGTCCAGCATCAGCGCATTCTCGATCATGGCGTCCTCGGCACTCGGCTTCTTTGGCTTTGAACTGTCGACTGCTGGGTCGTTGTCCAGAGGGATCTGCCAGTCGACGATCTTGGACCTGCGTCTTGTGTTTGGGGACAACGCACCATTGTTGCTAGGTGCTCTTTCATTGGTGTTGTTGCTGGTCATGTGGGTCTTGATCCTCAACAGCGACGATGTCGCGCTCTGTTGAGACACCCACGCTGGCGGCATCGCCTGAACGGGCTGCATCATCGTCACTGCGTCGGCTTCGCGACGGTCCTTGGCGATCACAAACACGGTCTCTTCGCCCATGCACGTGTACGAGTCGCCTGGGTTCAACAGAATCTTCCCCGTCGACGCACCCATGCTCGAGGAGATCGCAAAGAGGATCACGCCTGCGCAGTTCGAGTACACAAGCGACGCGACCTCCGAGAACGTTTTCCCGTAGATCACGTGCGACGACGGCAGCTCAACCGAATACACTTCGTGGCTCGCACCTCGCAGGTACCGTCCTTCCCACGAGTCGCTGTCGTCGCTCGCTGAGATCTGTTCATTGAAGCTGGACGTGGATGTGAGGTTGTACATGAACGTCGAGAACCCCGGACAGACGCAGTTCTGTCCCAGCAGCGAGTGCATCACCTCCGAGAAGTACATGACGTTCTTCACGTCTAGGTCGTCCATGAGGTGGCGGTTGCTCGACAAGTGCATCTGCGCGTGGATACGCGCACGTGGGGCGAGGCGCTTTGCCGCCATGACGCGCATCAGCGTCCTGTGGTCGCTCGCCAGGTGATCTTCCTGTCCGCACCGGCGAGAGAGAATGAAGATCGCGTCGGCATCACTGCATGCCGCGCGCTGTGCATCGTCGACATCGAGAATCGAGCCCTGGATGAAACTCGTGCGTTTCTCGAAGAACGGGTCCATGAGCAGTGCGACCATCGAAGCCGACGGCTCGTCCTCGCTCATCACGACCACGTTGATGTCGACCATGTCGTGGTCGTCGTGGAACACTTCACCGAAGAAATGGTCGATCCGTGACGGCGTGAGGTCCCCACAGAGCACCACATGCTTGGTGTTCCCCGAGGGCTTGAACGACGTGAGTTCGTACTGCGTAAACGCCTTGCCGAGGTCCAGCACGCGCGAGACCTGGTACGGCACGATGAGAATGAGCACGATCACGAGCACGCCGACAAAGACCTTGGCGAGCACATTGTCCGCTGGCGGGGTCTGGATCGTCACAAACACGAGGATCGAGTTGAAGAACGAGTTGAAGAACGTCCAGTCGCCCGTCGAAGTCGCGTTGTGCGCGGCGTTGACGTCCGAGGTCTCGGCGATTTGGATGATGCCCGCGGCACCGGCGATGATGAGTCCGATCTGGACGTAGCACAGGATCGCGAACTGTCGTACGGGGGACATGAGTCCGTGGCACCGGCTCAGCACAGCGCGCAGCTCCACGTAGCACTTGACAAAGCGCACAGGGTACACGAAGCGCCAGTACGAGTCGTCGTACCAGAGCGTGTGGTACTGGAGCAGGAACGAAACTGGCAGCACGGGGAGGATGACCACGAGACTCACGAGCCCCTGGAGCGAGAACACAAAGTCGAAGCGGTGGTCCGAGAGGTAGATGCCGCGAAAGAGGTAGTCAACCGCGAAAAGGAACGCGCAGAGCAGCTCGGTCATCCAGAGCCACACCGGCAGCTGTTGGCACAGTCATTCACAAGAACAGGATACAGACGCAGGATAAGTATGACGTTTATACATTTAACTCTCCATCCAAACAGCATCTCTGCATAACGAATGGCGTACCGTGTTGACGGGAAGGTACGTGTTGAGGATGTAGGTCGCGACGTACACGACCGAGAGGAATGCAAGCACGACGTCCACGCCGACGCCAAACGTGCTGTGGTCCAGGAACCTAATGAACAATAGCAGTTAGCATGACAGCAACAGCAAAAGTATAGTACCTAGTGCACCTTACCGACTGATGCGGTCGCGATTGCGCACGCCCCAGCTGTCGCGCAGGAAGCGCATGCTCGTGGTCATACTCGCCGACTCAGGCTCTAAACACACACGAAAAGACACACGTACAAGTCAGTGCATAACATACTATTCACATAGTATCTCACACACATACGCACGCACCGTATGGGTCATCCTTGGCGTGACTGTGCTGGCCCGGGCGCGTCATGTTCTGCTTCAAGCGCTTCACCTGCTCGTGCAGCCCAACACAGCAAGAGAGGGTGTCAACACAGCCTTTCGTATTGATAGTTGTTCGCATGGAGTGGGATGGTACTGAAACGCACGAGCGAGATGCTGCCATAATGGGACGTCTGATTGCCGCCGCCACTGTCGTGGCCACTGGCGTTGAGGCGCTGCTGCTCCATCAAGCTGCTATTGGTGTTGGATTGCGGAAATGCGCAAGTGAGCTGCTGCTGGTGGTGGACAAGCGGCATTGTGCAACGGAACGGTTTGCGCCGTTTGGATCTTTTTGTGAAAAAATGTGTCCCGACTTAGACATTTGTGTCCGGGACAGGATCCGGATAATGGGAGACAAATCAAGCATTTTGATTGGCCTTTTAGAGATTATTAAATCTGTTTTTATCCAATCATTTAAACGCAGAAAATGCTTGTCAAACCACAATAAATATTACGAAGTGAATGACAAACATGGCTCATTTCGTGTGGCCTTCAACCCCACCCGTCACATGCTTTATTTCCGCTGGGTGCATTCAATGTACTCGGACAACAACTGGCATTGCGCACTCTGCGGGACTTGAGTTCTGACCACTAAGCAATTGATATCAAACAAAGTTAACGACTGACTCACATTGAGAATCCTTGGCTGGGATTGACAAGGCGGCAGGTATCTTGGCTGAGACTTTAGGACGCATATTTTTTCATCACACACATCTCGGTCCTCTGCAGCAGCTCCGCTTGATGGGTCAAACATGGAAAGAACCCAAACAGTCAGAGAGGTTGTTTATACGACTAGTAAGCATCAACTTATGGGCCAGCTGCTTGCTTGGGTCGTGAAGCTTGCAGCTCAATTGGGATAGTAGAGCAGAGAGCTGTGCGATGGAGTTCATCCAGTCCTCGTTCCAGGCGTCCTTCGACGCGCGCGTCGAGCGCGTGAACGCCACAGAGCTCGCGGA
>JAADVO010001042.1:0-11101 GCA_023335655.1 Globisporangium spiculum
GGTGCGGTACAGCCTACTCGAAGACCGACCCAGCCCTCGCAGAGTGGACGGAAGATCTGCACCTCAAGCGTGGCTTCACAGTAGCCGAGGCGGCGTGGCTGGGCGGCATGAACGAGTCGACGCTAGGGTCTCGAATCGCAAGTCTCAAAAACAATGGCGTCAAGCGAGTGGTGCCGGAGCCAGACTCGACGGTGATGCGAGCACGCGTACGGAATCGTATGAGAAGCGTCCGCCCGCTTGAAGCTTCTTCCCCCTCCCCCTTATCTTCCGACCACCCCCGTCGCGCGTCAGTCAAGTCGAGAAGTTCTTGCGCCGCTTGAGTGTTGACCCCATGCCATTCGAGTCTGAAAGATGCGGTTTGTCCACCAAAGTTTTCACTTCGGAGGTGGACAAACCGCATTTCACGTGGTACATATTAAAAAATGTTTTGAAAATCGGATGCACGACGCAAATGGGAGTGCTGCTAACAAGTACCTCAATATTCGCGATTTGCAACGGGGGTGGCAGTCGAACTGGGTAGTCCTCCTCGCTGCGGCTGCGACTTCGTGGAGAACAGCACTCACTGGTCTATGGATCGCGAGAAAGTGGTCCAGCATCGCAAATGCGCCGCCCCACCTTGTCACATTTCTTTTCACTGGTCGCAGCGGCGTCAGCTAGCGAAGGCATACTGCAGCCCTGATGGTGCTTAGCTGCTTCACCACGCTGTATAGCTGTGTTGTAGTTTTGTGCCGCTGCTTCTGCTGCAAGATTTCGACGGTGAGGCGCACAGCCCAATAGAGGCACACAAAGTAGGCGGCCAGTGGCTGCATTCCTCTCTAACATTAATCTTGATACAAACTCGAACAGGAAGTTCAGCTCCACGACGGAAAATGAAGGAGCAGCTTCACAACGAATATAGAAACCCGCTTGAGTTGAGTCCGAGGAGATGCAGCTTAACTTGAATGAAGTCTTTGAGGTCGATCGCGCTCATGTTGGTCTCGTCGTACATAGGAGTAAATGCGGCAAGGTGCTTGACTGTAGGGTGGCCGCGGCAGTAGGATCTAATCTGGTTTTTGATGACCAAGATGATGTTCCTCATCTCAGTTGCACGCCCCAAGTACGACAACAACGACAAACTCGTGTTAGACGGGAAAATATGTCTACGGCCTGTTGTCGGAACACGCCAGGCTGTTAGATCCTCAAAAAGTCGCGCAGCTAGGAGTGGAGTTTTTGAAGAAAGACTCTTGAGCCAATCAAAATATTGCTTGTACATGTTGTATACGATTGACACGGCTAAGTGACTTGCTTTTTGTATGCTGCACTTTTGGGTTTCAAAATCGTGCTCTTAAAACCGGAGTGCTCGTACATCCGTGACACTAGAAACGGTGTTGACTGTACCCTAAATCGGTTTTAAGCCTGGGTCAATCATGGAAATGTCGACAAACCAGATCACAACACAAAAGACTCTTTGAAGAGAGAAAAGAGAGAATGGCGACCGGATTCGGAGAGGTACGCGCTCTTCTCTGCGTGCGTACGCCGACCGCGAGCCCACTGATCTAGCAGCGCACTAATGTGACAACTGCCGTTTATCTGGTCATTTGATGCAGCTCGTGCTAGTGCTCGGTGACAGCCACATCCCGCATCGCGCAGCCGAGATCCCCGCCAAGTTCCAGAAAATGCTGGTATGGATTTGTGTATCATCAGTGCATGCTCTACGTGTAGGTAGAGAAAAATGCTCATGTTGGTATATGCGTCATGTGCTCATGTGTATGTGTGTATCTCTTTGTCCATTTCGCCTTGCAGGTCCCCAACAAGATCCAGCACATTTTGTGCACGGGCAACATGGTCACGAAAGAGCAGTACGACGAGTTCCGCGCGCTGGCACCGAACGTGCACGTTGTCGCAGGCGACCTTGATCAGGTACGCTTCTCTTAGGTCTCGTGTACACAAAGCTACGCTTGTATAGATACATATACTGACTGGTCGGCATATTCTCTCTCTCTCTATTGTGGCGCCATGCTGCCTGCAGGAGTCGCAGTTCCCCGAGAAGAAAGTGGTGACGATCGGTCAGTTCCGCATCGGACTCTGCCATGGCCACCAGATTGTGCCCTGGGGAGACCAGCACAGCCTCGCCGCGCTGCAGCGAAAGGTATCGAGGCTGTCATTTCGCTGGACGCCTCCCCCAGAAGCTTTGCTGTATGGTAGTACTGCGTAGTACTTGCTGATCTGACACTGCTGCTGTTTTGTCTTGTGCATTGTGTAGATGAACGTCGACATCCTTGTGACGGGCCACACGCATCAGTACGTTGTCTGTCTCATCATCATCGCTCATACCTTCTTCACTTCGACTGTTAACCACTAGGATACTATGTTGCCTACTCCTTCACGTAGGTCGCACATCCGGACAGAGAACGGTAAGTGGTTTGTGAATCCGGGCTCCATCACCGGCGCGTTCAGCAGCAGCACGAGCGATGTCGTGCCGAGCTTCCTGCTCATGGCGGTGCAGGGTCCCAAGGTCGTGGCGTTCGTCTACGAGATGAAGGGCGATAATGTGGTCGTTTCCAAGAGCGAGTTCACCAAGGAGCCCTGAGTGTGAGTGAGTGAGTCCAGTTCTTTTTCCTTCTGTGGCGATGAGGAACTGCGGCCACGGTTTGTCATTGTAACCTCGCAAACCCCAGGTCATTATATGAAGTTTGTATTTTCTCTCACTCTTTATCGTGCTGGGTCTTCTTGGATCACAAAATCGACTCTCTTTCTTAGCAGGAGTCATACGCAGTTCCCTCTCATTCGCTCGCATACATAAGCGCCATCTCTCCTTTCTTTTCTATACAGCATGTGGACTCCTTCTCGCAAACGCTCCAGCTCATCACACTTTGCGCATTTTCACCGCTCGACGTGCGTGATGTTGAGCGACGAGCAGAGTGTCTCGATCGACTCCTCCAGCGCGTGGTCGAGCACGAACGCCACGTTCGAGCCGAAGGAGCTCACGTTCAGCACCTGCGTCTCCGTTTTGAACCCAGACATGGCCGCCACGACACCCGTTTCGTCAAAGCCGTATGTTCGCCCGCTCAGCTTGATCGCTCTCCATCGGTCCGGCGAGACAATGATCGAGTCGTCCTCGAACGACGCCAAGCAGCGCTGTGTATATACATACACTCAATGGTCAGTACAGAACGAAAAGTACAAATGACAAAGCAAGACAACGTTCTCCAGGACGCCTACCTCGGTGACGATCAAACTGATTTCCTCCGCAGTCTCGCAGTAGCTCCAGAAGGATACACCGGTCTCGCTGAGCTCAACATCGGCAGATTCCCCACCGCTACTACCACTCTCAGGTGGAGAGCTATAGGAGAGCAGCACCAGCTGCGTCAAACCATACGCGCTCTCGCGGATTGCGTCCTTGCGCAGCCGCACGAGCACCAGCGACTCGGGATACACGACCAGGTACTGACCCGAGTCTACGACCGAAGGCGACGCCAGCGGTGCCTCTGCATCACCGTCTTCTTTTGCATCTGCTTGACCTTCTTCGTCATTTGAGAGCTCACCATGTCGGTCGTGACGAGCTTGCTCAGCGTCCTTTGCCTACCATTTGAAATTGGTGTCCAAGCAAACACACATGTTTAGTAAGTCACATTGCAGCTTATCTACGGGACTTCCGGCAAAACTCGGAAAGCACGTACTTCAATCAAGCCATGCACGCCGCGCGAAAGCTTGGACTGCAGGCACGAGATGGCAGCGTCCAGCGTCGATTCCTGCAGTGTTTGTAGTCAGAAGACCAGACCAGAGGTGGTTAGCTCATTTTTCATCAAGTGAACGGGCGACTGGAAATTACACAGGGAATCGTACCTGCACGTAGATGATGTCCGTGTCGTACGTGCTCATGTTGAGGATACTGATGTTGTCTTCAGCGAGCAGTTTGGACAAGAAGCTCACGACGCCCGGGAACTCGGCGACCATCGGCCCCAAGTGGATCTGGATCGCGCGCCATTGCTGCGGAGCCACCGTGATGAGCTCTCCCATGCCCTATAGGCAGTCGGGTAGCACATACCACAATAACGATGTTAGTTCTCAGTTGCACTGTCCTTCCTACGCACCAAGTAGTGCATGACGCACCGCTCGCTTGAAGATGTCGATGCCGTTCGGATCCATGAAGAGCGTGGCGCCGTCCTTGTCGCTCACGACCGAGAATATCTCGGCCTGCACGGAGC
Source organism: Globisporangium spiculum (assembly GCA_023335655.1). Lineage (NCBI taxonomy): Eukaryota > Oomycota > Peronosporomycetes > Pythiales > Pythiaceae > Globisporangium > Globisporangium spiculum. The sequence goes on from JAADVO010001042.1 coordinate 4,188, forward strand.
GGCAAACGTGCTCTTTCAGCTGCGCGCTCGCGCACGTGCTCTCGTTCTCGTCAAAGCTGCAGCCGCCGTAGAGCAGCAAGCTGTAGGTACGTGCATGAAGCGACACAAGTACACAACCAGTGAGAGTGAGTGAGTTACTGTCCAATGCCAGCACATGCCAGCTAGTCATGCAGATTCACATACAATACAATCACTCACTTGAGCAATGGCCAGCTGCACTGGCGGATGTGCTTGGTCGGGATGAACACCACGCTGAGCTGTCCTGCATCATCAGTCAAGAGTTGAGTTGCGACGGTTAGTCTGTGCCTGCTGAATCTCTCTTTCCTCTAGCCTTGCACGAGACAAAGCATCTGCAGACGCGCGCGTGCAGTACCTTGCAGCAGCGTGGCGTGGAAGTTGGAGGTCGTGACGATGTCCATTGCTGCAACTGCGTCTGCTAGCGCTGCTCTGTGTCTTGTCTGTCGTCGCGTGCGTGTTGAGGCAGCGTGGCGTTGCGTGGTCGCTTCGAGTTTGAAATGATGGACGGTCGGTCCCACGCACGCGACTCACAAGTCAAGATGGCCACACATTGCGATGTTGCGCGAAGGTCGCTGGACGATGCACATTCACTCCCAACAGAGAGTGAGTCCCACGTTCCAGAACCTCTGGTACAAAATAGTGCTCTCGTCGAGATGTACCGCTCTCACTGGCACACATGGTACATCTTGTGGGCGGCGTCCAGACGCTGGTGGTATTGGTGTTGGTGTTGGCCAGAGAGAAAGCAAAACCTCCTTCCTGTGTTCCCCCTCGCCAAGTGGCGAGAAGCAAGTGGCGAGCGACTGGAAGCCAAAGGCACTCAGGCGTCCTACTGTGTGTGTGAGAGAGAGAGACCAGAGCAGGAGAGACCAAGAGAGAGCAGAAGAGATGGCGCGCAAGCAGTTCGTGTCGTCCAAGAAGAACGCGCCGAGCCGCGCCGTGTCCAGCAAGGAAGCCGCGCTCCACGGCCGCGTGGGCGACGTCGACAATGACGACGAGGATGGCGAAGAAGTGGACGTGGATGACGACGATGAAAATGACGACGACTCGTCGGGGTCGGAAACTCCCGGCTCGCCCGCGTCGTCGAACGGGTCGTCATCGCTCTTCACGTCGGACGAGCAGGACGAAGCGATTGGGAATGGAGCAGGCGACGTGGACACCCCGTCGCAGTCGTCCGAGGCGCCCGTGGCGGTGGAAGTGATGCCCTCGAGCGTCGGTCGAGGCAAGCAGCTGCGCTTTCCGACCGTCATTTCGCGCGGCAAGGAATCCCGCGTGTTCACCCAGGACGGCTCGCAGGACGAGGACGGCGACAGCGACTCGGACGACAGTCTTCTGTCGATCGCCAGCGACGAAGAGGAGGAAGACGACAAGAGCAGCATCGACTGCGCGATCGCCACGCAGCAAAAGGAGCAACCAGAGCAGCAACAGCAACAGGATGAAGATACCACGATGCTAGATGAGAGCGAAACTACTAAGCAGCAGGACGAAATCGATTCCTCCAGTGTCGCCGCAGGGTACCCAATCAAAGGGTTCCGCGCGCGCAAGCGCCACCGCCCAGACTCTGGATACTACAAGCAGATGTCCACGTACGTGCGCGACTGTCTGCTCAGTGTGCGCGATGGCGCCGAGGCGGCGGACGTGCTCACAGAAGAGTCCCATGACGAATTCCGACGAAAGCTGAGCGCGGGGACAGTGGAGCGCGTCGCGTGGAAAGAGTCGTCGTCTCCTGCCGAAGAGCCAGTGACGGCACCAGCAGTAGCGGCGGCGACCAAGAGCGTAGTCTCAGCAGTTGTTAGTGAGAAGAAGAAAGAGGAGCCCCCTGCGGACCAAGTGAAGAAGGAGAAGCACAAGAAGGAGCATCGCACGAAAGAAAAGCGATCTGAAAGCAGCAGTGGCTCCAAGTCGTCATCCAGCAGTCGCAAGCGAGAAGAAGCCCTGGCTTCATTCTCTTCATCGAGCAGTCGGAAGCGAGAGGAAGCTGCTTCGGCATCCTTTTCGATCTCCTCGTCCAGAGCGAAAGAGACCCCCGAACCAGCTAAAAGCGTCCCCGAAATCAAGAAAGAAGAGGTCAAGAAGGAAGTGAAACGAGAAGAGCGGAGTGTTTTGAGCAGTTCTGTGAAAGCAGAACAGCTAACTGAGTCGACACGGAGAATCAAAACGGAGCCATCGTCCACAACCTTTTCGTCCGGCAAAACCAGCTCTTCCTCAAATGGTGCATCCTCCTCAGCAGCAGAAGAGAAGAGCAGGTCAACGAGTGGTAGTACGCAGCAGATCCCGGCGCTGTGTTCGAGTTGCAAGAAGAAATTGAGCGACGACAAGGAGCCGGAGAAGCCTCCCCCCGCGCTGAAGAAGACGGTCACAATCGCCCCCGAGGCCAAACCAGAGCCGCTGGCAACATTCATCATCCCAACAGCAACAGGAAAAGACGTGACAAAGCTGCGCGCAGAAGCGACCAAGCTGAACGACGAAGCACGAGCGCTGAAGCACGAAGGCAACCGCAAAGGTGCGGCGGAGCCTGGGTCTGCTGGACAGATTGCGCAGGGGAAGTTCTACCTTCGCTCGAGTGCCAAGTTTTTCCAGCACGCGCTCAAACTCGCAGACATCAAGGCTGCGTACAAGGAGGTGGGGGATGAGCGCCACGCGCGTCAGTATGGCGATTACAGCGTGACGACGCTTTCGCAGACGTCGTCGCTGATTGAGAGCACGATCCGCACTTTCCAGAGCGCAGGGAGTGCGCGCATGGTTGCGCTGGGGTACAAGCTGGCGTCCATTGTGCACCTGACGATCTACCGCATGCAGCACCTCAAGCTGTTTTCGCTGTACTCGGACTTGTTCACGCCCGGGCGCTCGCCGGACATGCGACAGAATGGAACGCCGACGCCTCCGATCGGCGGCACGAACCCCGACAGCAAAGAGGCGGCGGTGCGCACGCACTTGCTGAAGGAGATGGAGCACACGTTGCGCGGCTTCGAGATGTGGCGGCGCTACGAGTCGTGCAATGTGGTGGTGCTGCCTCGGATCACAAATCCAGCGATCGCGGACTTGAGTGTGCTTTTTGAAGATTTACATAGCGAGCTTGGCAGCGTATAGCAAGTGGTTGTTGGATGGCTGGATGACCCTGTTGTTTGGCTGAAAGAGAGAGTAAATTCTATTATATCGCATAATAACGAGAGGCAAGCAGCAGTGAATGGAAAAAGGTCGGCGATGTTGAGCGTTCAAACTCCCCGCTCTCCCTCAATACAGTTCGAAGTTTGAAGTACCAGAAGAAGATAACGTCTGCGCCACATACTCACACTCAGGGCTCCTTTGTCACCTCGTTTGTGAACACAACCACGTCGTCCCTGTCATCGGTTGTGCGGAAGCAACCCTTGATGGTATATAGCAACAGCATTATGGGATCCGCACACGTGAGTTATCCAAATAACTCAACGTACAAGATAAAACCTAACAACAGGAGATAGAGAAACAAAATACAAACTTCATTACAAATGGCAGCGGACCTTGAGTTTGCATATATCAGGATCTGGGGCTTTTGCGGGGCTAAAGGACAAAATGCGGCAGCAACTCGTCGTCGTCACCGCCAAGTACGAAGAAGCATCAGCAGCAAGGTCAAAGGTCACGGCAAGTGTCAAGGAGGCTCAGCCGCTACCACCATCAACAATGACCACCTGGAGAGACCCTACAACTCCACGCCTTCCTGCTTCCGCTTCTCCGCCAACAGCATCGTGCGGCGCTCCTTCAACGCGCCGAGTTCGCTGCGAATGTCGTTTCGTCGCGCGTTCAGTTTGCGGAGCACATCGCCCTCGGGCTTCTGCGCGAGGCTCTTGGACAAATCCGCCTGCTCCTTCTTGAGACTGTTAATCTTTTCATCCACTTCCTTCAGGGCGGTTTCCATCTGAAAGGTAAGAAAAAAACCGAGATGCAACACGTGAGTATGCATCCACATAGGCAAGTAATATGTGTTGCTACAGTGGTATCCAGTACCTTCTTCTTGGACTTGAACTTGAGATCCGCTTTCTTCTCCACCACTTGATTAAATAGAGCTTTGCTTTCTTCCTCGACAGCGAGACGATGCTGGCGCACGGCTTCGAGCTTTGCGTGCAGCTGCCGCACTTTGTCCATTTCCATCTTGAGGTCTTTCGCGATCGGGTCTTGCGCATCTTCGTTCGCCTTCGCCTTGTGCTGCTCTAGCCGCTTCTTCGCCGACTCGAGCGACGCCGCGAGCTGTTTATTGTCGCGCTTGTAACGCATGCGGGCGGTCGCCAGCGCTTTCGCTTTCTCCTCCAGCGCCTGGTTCGCAGCTGTCATCTCCGCATTCAGCGCGCGCTGCTCTTCGTTCTGTTGGCGTCAATTGCGATGGTTGAACACAAGTTGTTAGAGCCACTGCATCGCGACGTGAAGAAATGCATTCAAACAGAAAAAAATAAACGTACTGCCAGCATATCTTTCTCCGTCTGTGAGAGAGAAAAAACAGAGCGGAAAACAAAACAAAACAAAACAAGAGGACAAACACAGCATCAGCATCGCAGTTTTCGGCATGACAACCAGTAAAACCAACCAATCCAAAAACACAAATAACAGCATGTACCGCTTCTTTTCGTAAGGACTCGACCGTGCCGCGGTGCGCCGCAACGCTCAGCTGCAACGTCTCGTTCTCCTTCTGGATCTTCTTGTACTGCGCAACGAGCGCCTCAAACTTCTTCTGCTGCGCCAGGAGCTCCTTGGACTTCTTGTCGTGCTGCGCGCGCAGATCTCTCTCTAAGTTCACCGAGCGCGTGGTCGCTTCTTTGATCTGCTCCTCCAGGTTTGCTGTCTTCTCGCGCATGATCTCATCGGTCGGCGCGTTCTGCACGTCGTGCGCGTTCACGAGCCACATCACGTCGGTGAGGTTGATGCTCTGGTAGTCCTTCGTGTTGTCCTTCGTGCCTCGGTGCGGGAATTTCATGTTCACGCGGAACCCACTCTGCTGCTTCTGCGCCGTGCGGTGGAACGGGTCGTCGTTCTCATCCAAGTACCCGTAGCCGCTTGTCTCGGACAGCGGACCCCCGTTCGAGGTCTCCCCCCACGTGTTGGACGTCGACGACGAGCCAAGCGACTTGGCTTCATTCGACTCCCGCGGCGACTGCGGTGCGTCATCAGGGGACTGACGGTATCGGATCCAGCGTCGTCGACGCACAGCATCCGTCGGGTGGCGAGACGCGTGGCTCAGATCATCATGCAGTAACCGCACAATCTCGACAAAGTCAGCCGCGTACGTCCAACCGTCGCGGTCCACAGCCGTGTAGCTCCGGTCGATCTCCCACTCGGTGACCCACTCGTGCCCTTCTGGCAGATCGCCCTCGGGGAGCGTGTCGTGACCGACTCCAGGCGCCGCGTGCTTGTCGCTGTACTTCTTCGGGTCCTGTGGCGACAACTTCCCATCGAGACGCTCGTTCTCGTAGATCTCCACGAGCATCTGTCCCTCGCGATCAATTTCCTGCGACGAGCGCTGCTGCGAGGACCCAAGCTTCGCCTGCGCCGCAGAGCTGCTGCTATTGTTGAGTGCGGAGGAGGTCGCGACCGTCGTGTTCTGCAGCGTCGTCTGCAGACGCGTGTTCGCCTGCGAGAGCATGGTCGTGAGCCCCGTGCCCATGCGCGAGATGCCGCTCGTAAACACGCTCGTCACGTGCGTGGGCTTCTGGTGCGGCACCGCCTGCTCGACGCCCTTCTTCGGCTCAGCCTCCGTGGGCTTATCCCACTGCGTCGAGCCCGTGGCCAAGTGCAGGTAGTAGTCCCGTCCAGACGTCCTGCTGCTCACGAGACGCCATCCCGGCGGGAGGTCCTCGCCGTCGCCAGGGACGTACTGCGAGTTGGACGCCGCGGTCGCCGCCGCGCGCTCCATGGCGGAGGAGCCGTGCACGATACTGTTGCCGGAGCCCGTGATGCCCGCGAAGATGGACGTGGCGCCATTGCCGCTGCTGCTATTGCTGTCCTTGTTGCTGCTGTTCCCTGTCGGGAAGCGCAGACCGCGCATCATCTTGGCGTTCTTCTTGCTTTACTAAAGAGGGAGGGAAGGAGGGAGGCACAGAGGCAGACTACAGGGGAGAGAGAGTGGGCGGATGCTTGATAGACGCACGCACAGGTAGATACAGAGAGAGAGGCGTCGATGCTGAGAGAACTGGCGAACACGTCACTCGCCCCCTGCTTGTTTCCCTGCTTCCTTGCTTCGCCGCCGCAATCAGTTTGTCGCGCGCCTGAGTCGTTTTGTAGCTTGGCTTGTGTGTAGAAGACCGCAGCTTTCCTCTCCCTGAAATAGTGGCCCCTCCTTGGTGTCGTCACTTTGCTTCTCCTTACGACACGTAACAACGTATTCAGACACGTAGGGAGGGGTACAACCCAGAACTTGCCACGACTCGTTCCAACACTGGGTTGGTACCTGAAACGACGCGCGGTAGATCCGAAGCAAACAGCGGATGGCCTGCGCAGGAGCCATTTCCCCGACTAAAGAGCTCTCACATGCAGCGTTCCGGTACGCTGCGTACCCAATCTTGGACGCTTTGAGAGCGGATTTCGATGTGGCTCTGCAGCAAGCGGTGCAAGCGACTGGTGTGGTGGCTACGACGGGCAGCAAACAGCAGCTCGACCCTTTCAAGCTCCTCCTGCTGCACGAAGTGTTTGTTGGATGCGTACCTGACATTGAAGCTCTGATCTCCCCGCCTCTACTCCTTCGTGATCGCAAGGGCATCGGTCGCGACGACCCGTGGGTTCTCTCAAAGTCACTGACTACCATCGCCTCGAGTCTCGCGACCGTGACGAAGCAAAAGCTGTTTGGCTTTCAGCTGGAGCTCACCGACCACATCGACGACCGGTCCTTGTCGAAGGACGGGAACGTGCATCCAGTGTCGAGCTATGTGAGTACA
>JAADVO010001043.1:0-11084 GCA_023335655.1 Globisporangium spiculum
ATGGAGACCCGGTGTCACTCCCATTGCCGCAAGAGGAGCGTCACTCGTCGAGTTTTAAGTTGCAGGTGCGCAGGAGGTCGAAGACGACGCTGGCGGACCAGCTCTGGCGCAAGAACAGTTGCCCCAGTCAGTGACAATTAGTGAATGTGGAATTGGCTCTTTTTCACAATTGTTGCTCGCTCGCTGTTCAAACTCGGCACCACTGGATCTGCTGCTCTGCTGGGTCATGCACGTCAATGAGGGAGTACAATGTGGAGAATATATTTAAAATCCAAAAAGTAATAGCGAATACGTTCTTCGGTCGCGGACAACAACAGCAGCAGCGGAAAGGGATTGGATCAGGCACGAGCTTTCTTACAGGGAACAAAGCCGCGCTTCAGTATTCCAAACAATGGTGGGTATACAGATAAACATCGCACCGTTGCTCCTGATCTCCACCGTCCATTATCCCCACGATCTCCTCCTCGTCTGCCTTTGTCCCCGACTGGCTGCATTCGCCATATAAATGAACGAACATTCACAGATAACCGAGAGCTTTGAGCTGCTCCTTCTTTTTCTCCGCTTGCCTCTCTTTCTTTCCCCCTTCTCTCTCTCGCGCGCGCGTTCTTGGTCTCTTTTGTTGGCTTCAGGGTCTTCATCATCATCTCTTCTAACTTAGAACTCGAAGGATTCTCGTCGGTTGCGAGGCGACGACACGCGTCGTGGAGCTTCCTGCACTTGCACCACGACTGGCACTTGCTGCTGGTACGCGACCTCCTGCTGGTATTGCTGCTGGTGAGGGTTACTCAACGGTGCCTTGTTTGCAAACATAGGCATCGCTCTTGCCGCTGGAGCAGGGGCTGGCTGGGGTCGAGGCGCCGAGGCTGGCACCGCGCGTCCCGCAACACGAGGCGACGTCGCTGGCAGGTCCTTTGGCTGTTGCGCGTAGTAGTTCACGACGGAGCTCGTGCTGGCTGCTGCGATCGCAGTGGCAGCTGGCGCCGCGCGTCCGACGACACGAGGTGACGCAATTGGCAGATCCTTTGGCTGCTGGCTGTAGTAGCTCGCAACGTTGCTGCTGGAAGCGGCTTCGGCAACAGAGACGCCGCCAGTGGCACCGCTCGTGCCCCCAGTGACACCGCTCGTGCCGCGTCCACGCGCATAGGACGCATAGGTGACAGCGGCGGTTGTACTCACTGGGTCCTTGCCCATCGCGGCCGGTGGTGTCGCGACGTCGTCTTCGTCCTCGTGGGCTGCACGTGAGCGGCGCACGAGCGTGAGGAAGATGATAGCGACGGCGATCACTCCCATCGCTGCGCCGATGATCGCAAAGATGACGCTCATGTCGGAGCTGTTGCTGTCGGATCCTGAAGAACCTGCATTACCCGCGCCAGCACCTGAGGCGCTCGAAGAGGACGCCGTCTTCGTGGAGTTGGTCGTCGAGTTCTTTCCCGCGGTCGCGCCGTTTCCTGCCTCATTCGAGCCGCTCGTCTTGGAGCTCGTCGTCACCGACCCGGAGCCGCTCGACGTGCTGGGGTCGTCTTCTTCCCAGTACGGGGTACAGAGCGAGCCAAAGACGCAGCCGCCAGTCTTGTTCGCTTCAAAGCACCCGTTGTTCTCGAACGTCACACAAGGTGGACACGTGGACTCGGCGATTGTGCACGAATTGAGCTCCACGCCGCCTTTGTAGCACACCTTGAGCGCCTTGCAGTTCTTCTCGATCGTCTTGGTCGTCAGTGCGTGTGTAGTCAATGAGCCGCCATACAGCGCTGCATATTCCAAACAAGGCACACAAACCCAAGTCAACATACAAAGCGATGTTAGCATAAACACATGTACATTCGCATACATGTGCACAAAGGTCTTCGACATTCGCATCACCACTCAAGTTGCACTTGCACCAACCATTCCCATACGCTCAACATGCACGCGAATATATCCAGAGAAAGCCACACACAGGCATGCACTCCATGCATTCATACAGACAGACAAACGCACCAATGAGCGCGGCGAGTGCGAGCGCGATCGTCGGCGCCTTCATCCTGTTGCTCCCTCTTCTTCCCCTTCTCGTCGTCGGTCCTGTATCACCCTGCTCTCTCGCCGCTCCTGTCCGCGCGGGTCTCTCTGCCACTGGTCCCTAACACAGTGCGGCAGCTTCTCGGTCGCTCAATATGCCGATCGATGCACGCGATTCGCTGCTTCTCGTGCCGCTGCGTTGTGATCGCTATTGTTTTGTGTGGGGCTTGTCTATCAGGTTGCTTTGCTTTGTTGTTTGTTGCGACCCACGTGCAATTGCAAGTTGCTTCTTCTGTCCACACACACGGTGGCTCGTTTCTGTACGTTTTCATGCGCGCACAACCCTATTCGTCTTCCCACCATTCCTTGGTGTGTCAATTTCCTAGTGTAATGGACTGACTCTCCCGTCAGAGAGTAGGGTTGATGAAAGGAGGAGAGGCATTGCGCACGTCCACTATTATAATAATTTTCGACAGCTTCAGGAAGATGCTGCAGATTTCGCTTGCTCCGCTTGTCGCTCGACCGACTGACCCCAGCTTGTCCATGTACCCTATTGTGCAGCATAGCAGCACAGTGTTTGTGTATGCCGCGCTCTGAAGGTATCTTGCTTTTTCTGTATTTGTGTTCGCATTCGTTTGACAGGTTGGATATACCGGCTCTTTCAAGCCAAGGCATCATCTCGAGCAACAAATCAAACAAATCTCGACAAGATAGAATGCTATCTTGTCAAGCCAAGCCCTTCGTTTGTTTGTTTGAAACCGCCACATGGACCAACGTTATGTTTTGACAATTGTGACATTTGCGACATCTGATCCAAATCTACAGTATTGTACAGTATCTACCCAAATAATGGACGACTGAGAACATTGCAAAATAAATGATCTGCAGCCTTCAGAATCTGAGAAATCAAGCGAGATCGTCTCACGTCTCATGCTTCGAAACGTTCGCAAATAACCGAGAGCTCGTGGGGTGTATAATTGCACTACAAGCGCGAGCTTTGAGAATACAAGAGCTCTAAAACTCTTGCGGCTGTAGTGTCCAAAGTTTGCATTGTAGAAATGGCGTCTTCGCGCGAAAGAGTGTGAAGAATTCCCACCTTTGGCTTGGTTTAGCTCAAAAACTCCTTGGTATAATTACACACAGAAAGAAAGCGCAACCCCACTTTTCAAAGCGGTCCAAGTGGTCCACACTATTCTCGATCCATGGTTTTAACCAGTCGTAGTTCTTAATATAGGTTTATCAGCCTTGAATTGGTGAAAATCAAAATGGGTGCGATTCCCAAAATCCGAGTCAAACGGTACGCAAAAACTGTCCCATGTTTATTCTCACTCCATTGTCAGCGACACCGCGTAAGCAGCAAGGTGGCAGATCGCATTCACCTTCGACGCGCTCATTAGCAGCCGCAAGACCAGCCAACCAGCCAGCAACAAGACCCCCAGGAACTCGTAGGAAGAAGCCAGCAACACGATGTCGACGTACGTAGTGCGGGGCATGCTCTACTTCCTGTCGCACCCCCGGCTGTGGCTCACGTCGCTTTGTCCGATGCTCATGACGCTCGTCGTGGCGCTCGTGTCGGTCATCGGACTCTTCGCGATTGGGCTGTACCCACAGGCGGAGCTGCTGGAGGACGCGGGGGTTCCTGAGGGCCTCTCGTGGCTCATCGCGGTCATTATGGTGGTCGTCGAGATCTTCCTCGTGACGCTCATCTACTCTCTCGCGGTCGTCGGCTGCTTCATGGACAAGATATTCGAGCAGGTGCTGCACAACCGCGGCCACGGCGAGCTGGTCGAGAACGAGAAGAACCACTCGAGCTGCGCGCGCATGTGCGGCGCGTGTTGCCGCGTGAGCCTCTGGCTGCGCGTGGCCGTGCTGATCGTCACGCTACCGCTCAACCTGATCCCGATCGTCGGCACGATCGCGTGGGTGTGGCTCAACGGCACGATCCTGGCATGGGAGTACCATCTCTACTACTTTGAGCTCAAGAACTACTCGTACGCGCAGCAGAAGCAGTTTATTAAGGACCGTAAGGTGCAGTACTCGTCCTTCGGCATGCAGGCGATGTTTCTCGAGATGATCCCGTTCTTCGGTTCGCTCTTCCTGTTCACGAACGCGATCGGCGCCGCGCTCTTCGCCGCCGACCTGGAGGACGAAATGTTGCAGACGCAAGGCGGCTACTGGAGTAGCAACGCCAATAGTAACACCAACAACGCGGCAGGCAACCAGTATGGAAGCACAGGAGCAGCCAACACGGGCAACACAAGCAACAAGAACGTCCCCGCGCACATTCCTTAACTAATGAGCTCTAGGAGCAAGAGGAGCGCTTGGTGTTTTTCGGCAAAGTAATTGAATTTTTTAAAAAACATGCTTTTAAGCATCCACCAGCCTGTCTTCATTTGCCCCATGCGCATTCGGATCCGACATGAGCTCTGCCAAAGATCAGCGGAACAGGATGACTGTACCAATCAGAGCGCAGACCCGAATGATTTGTTCACGTGTGACACACCATAATAAATACTCAACATGGGTGCAGAAAGTCTAAACTGCTGTGCCATCACCAAGTCGCCACCACATTCACTGAGTGAATGCGTTCACAACTCAATGAACATGTGTGGCGTGGGTTACTGTTTCCGACTTCGAACCCATAAAAACACAAACAAGTCCCAGCGACCTCACTTATTTACCGCTCCCTCATTGGCTATAATATCTTATCGTTTCCTGTATTGATTGGGTAAAATATACGAATGAGCCCATCAATTCGACTCCAGCCAATCAAGTCGCGCCAAAGCGCAGCTGGATTCGCCATGTCCATCACACTTTTGAAAGAAGAAAGCAATGGCGGATGATCTCAGGGCTGCCAAATGGATATAAACCATCCCTCAACGGCGCCGCCGTTCTGCACCCACACGACCAGCAGCAGCAGCAGCAGCAGCAGCCCCACGCAAAACTCTCTCAGATCCGAATTCGCTTCCGGCCCCGCAAGCCTCCAAGCCCTCAAGCCCCCTTCCCTCCCTCACAATGGCCGTTACCTGTGGCGACATCCCGCGCGTGATCTGCTCCGTGCTCATTCCCCCAGTCGGCGTCTACTTCCAGGTCGGCTGCACCAAGGACCTCGCCATCAACGTGCTGCTCACCATTCTCGGGTACGCCTTTGCTTTGATCTCCTCTCTTTGTGCTGATGCTGCTATCGATCATACGAATAGCTATCTAATGAATGCATTGCTACGTGTGTTGCTGCTCTCCTCTCTCACCAACAGATACATCCCAGGTGTAATCCACGCCGTGTACATTATCGTCAAGGAATAAACAGCGAGCCCAGCGTCCTAACCGATAAACCAAGCATGATATGACCCACTCGCTCAGTCTCGACAACTGACTTGGCGTGTGTGTGTCTCGAATGCGAAGAACCCCCGATTTTTAAAGAGCTCGTCTTTAATATATCTGTGAAAGCACGAACATCATTCTTCTTCCCCAACTGTCGAGTCTTGCGCTGTCAGTGGTTCTCTCTGGGACCAGGCTGCACGCCATTATGGCGATGCCATCCATCCCAATTGCGAATTGCCGCTCTCAAAGCCAAACCAAGTCCTCCGATGTACCAGCAGCAGCCCTCGCCAGCAGTAGCGCAGCCAGCGCAAGCAATGCCGCACGAACCGAAGGCTCCACCGAGCACCCAAGAGCATGGCTGGTGGGACGAGAGCGCGTCGCCCCCGGTAGCCACCGCTCATGGGGGCCACCACGCACCTCACTACTACCCTCCGGCGGAAGACTACCGCGGCGCGAATGAGGACGCAAACAAGGGCTTTGACTGGGACAAGCTGGCGCGGATTATCGTCGCGATCATTTTGCCGCCGCTTGGCGTGTTCTTCCAGACCGGATGCAACAAAGACCTCACGATCAACGTATTGTTCACGCTGCTCGGGTGCGTACGAGTCTTATCGTGGATTCTCTCTGTTTACCTATGGACTGATTGATGTATGAACATTGTGCTTTGTGGGATATTCAGGTACATTCCTGGGATCATCCATGCGCTCTACGTGATCTTCACGGGGTAGTAGGTTGCGATTTTTCCGTCGGGTCTCGTCAACAGTCTCTTCGTTGCATGTAGGCATTTTCATGTATCATTCTCCGGCTTTTGCAGAAGCGTCCATATTTTTAACCAAGCATGAGTTCAAACACAGCATTACTTCTTCATTGCTCCTTTTATTGAGCACAACCACAGCTCTAATACTACTTTAGAATCCGCACAAGCACGCGCCGAGCTTCTTCTTGATCGCATTCAGGATCGTGTCGGCGCGCGCGTCCAGTTCGCTCCACATCGAGAGCACGGTCGCGGGACCGGAGATGGACGCCATGGCCACGATCTCGGGCTTCTCACCAGCCGCCGCTGCATTGCCGGCGGCCACGTACGCGAGCAGCGCGCCGCCACCCGAGGCGTTCACTTCGCGCACGATCTGCTTGGTGAGCTCGTTCATGTCCACGTGGTGGTGGTGGCGCAGCATGTTCTCGTCCAGCGTCGACGTGGGGCACCCGAGGCGAAACTGGATTGCGTGCGGGAGCACGGTGTGCACCTCGAAGCGGATGTCGCTCTGAAGCTGCTCGATACACGCATTACGGTGCTCATCGTTCAATAGCAAGCTGTTGGTCTCCTGAGACTCAAAGCACTCCTTGAGGTCCTGGAGCACCTGGTCTTCGTCGAATTGCGAGCCAATGACGACAAACTGCGTCTTGGGCGTCGAGAGCCACGGTCCCGCGTTCTCGACCTCGATGCGCTTCTTGCCGCTCATCTGCACCACATAGCGGCTCTTTGGGTCGTCCGCCAGGTAGATCACGCCCTTGGCTCGCAAGACACTCTTTGGCAACTTGGTCTGCAGCCAGTAGTGCACTGCAGCCAGTGGTGTCGGCTCGAGTTGCTCGAACGCGACAGACGAAAAATTTGATGCCGGAGCGTCTCCATCTTTCTGTTGCGAGACTGACGAACCAATGTTGTTGTCTAAGCGCAGCTTGCCGAACGTGTCGTCTGTCGCGCAGTTCCAGTGCGCCTTGACGCTCTCGTGGCTCACGGCGTTGTAGATGTCTTCGGGTGGCGAGATGTCCAGTACGTGCGGTAGGTAGATCTGGCAGTGGTCCGCCTCGTACACGCGTGCGAGGGGCGCGTACTTGGCGACCACTTGCTTCGCGAGTGTCTTGGCCTCGTCGTCCATGAGGTCGATCTTGTTGAGCACCACGATGTCCGCGCACTCGAGCTGGCTGACGGCGACGTCGCAGGGCTCGGTCCCGTCTCTCGCGTCCTGCGCCATCGCGTCACCGTCGACGACGACCACGACCGAGTCCAGTCGCGCGCGCGTCATCTTGCCGAATTTCTCCTGCACGGCCGCCACCAGCTGCGTCGGGTCCATCGTGCCGCTGGTCTCCATAACCAGGTAGTCGAACTGCGTGTCGGATTCGTGCAGCGCCTGCCACACGACGTTCTTGAACGCGTCCACGGTGCGGCTCTTGACGCCGAACACCTCGGAGCGGTGCTGCTGCGAGGGCTTCACCTCGAAGAGCGTCTTCTCGGTCACGAGCAGCTCGTCCACGTTGATCGCTGCGAGGTCGCTCACGGCGCACGCGATCTGCAGGTTGAGACGGTTCGAGAGGATGTGATGCAGCAGCGACGTCTTACCGGCGCCTAGGAAGCCGCTCACGATCGTCACCGGCAGCTTGCGCTGCTTGGCGTTGAGCGAGAGCAAGCGCTGCTCATAGCCCAGGCAGATGTTCACACGCGCCGCCGCGAGCGCGAGCTCCGCCGCCGACTGCTGTTGCTGAGATCCGGTCATTTCTATCGGCATTCTTTCTCTGTGAGCTCTTCGGCTGTCCAAAGTGATGCCCATCAAATGAGGGGTACACTGTACCATTTTATACGGTACACTGGGCCGATTCTGAATGAGAAACCCACTCGAAAGAATATACTGCATCTAAATGCCCTTTAATAGGCTAATATCGGCAACTTCAACAATCCAAGTCCCACACGAGAAAGGTTTGATGGCTGCTAGCCACCAGCCATGCCTTTCGGATGCGCGTGGCTACACCCACGAACAAAATGAGCGGAATGGTGGACGATAACGCCATAATTTCAATCACGATCACGTGGAAGCTGAGTCCATTGCCTTACAGTGTGGTCCACACGTACGTGGGACACCAGCAAAAGGTGGCACACGTGTCTCCAAAATTCCATGTTGTCCACGTCTCTCGCATGCACAGATCCCAACGGGCGCATATGGAGCTCTTGGCTCCCATCAAAATGAACAAAAGCTCAATAGCGATCACTCTCTCTCTTTCTCTCTCTCTTTCTCTCAACTGGAGCTCTTTCGTTCTGTAGAGTCATTCCCCAATCTGCCTCCTCCTCCACAGCAGACCACCACCACAAGCCACTCAAGCCTCAAGCTCCAAAGACTCTTGCAAACAATGGCGGTCACATGCGGCGACATCCCTCGGCTGATCTGCTCGGTGATCATCCCGCCCGTGGGTGTGTTCTTCCAGTGCGGCTGCAACAAGGACCTGGCGATCAACATCCTGCTCACGCTGCTAGGGTACGTCTTTGCTTGTTTGTTTGAAAATGAATGTGCTTCTCAGGGTGCTCACGCTTTTGCTCCCTCGCTTTCCTTACTGCCAGATACATTCCTGGGTTGATCCACGCGATCATCATCTTGATCGACAAATAAGCGACAGAGCCCGACATGAACTACCTACCATGAGGACCGGCCACGTTGGCAGCAGCGAAGACCGCTCGAGTGTCGTAGCACAAGAGATTAAATCCACCAATGGTCGGCTGACTGGCAGGATCACGATCCTTATATAACGTTGCGTCCGAATACACGAGCATGTTTACATTATCCTCCAAATCGACACACTCTTTCTTCATGTCCTGCAAGTGTCTGTGGTTCGCATTCCATGGCCCCTGCGAGCAGTAACTGACTACAAAGTTGTTGTGTGTTTATAAAGTGTACCGTCCGGCATTTTCGCTCGTTCAAGAGCGTTGACTGCCAGCTGACGGTGGGTGGGTTGGTGGTATTTCTTGGGAATAGTAAGTATACTGGACGGATGCTGCTAATCCAGTTCGTCGATGCTGAAGCACTTGACGCGCGGATCCGGGACAATGTCGTCGTACTCTTGCTGCTGCTGCTGATTCTGATTTTGCAGCTCTTTCTCCATGGAGCTCTGCTTTGTTTTCTTGGGCTCTCTCTGGGGCTTGTGCACGTACTGACCGCTCGCATGGTCGAACACGAGCGTCGTCTTGAGTTTCTGCTGGCTCTGCGTGCGCGACACGGCAGCCTTGAACGACTCGTACGCGGCTTCCGGGTCCTGGCGCAGCGGGTCAAATGTGGACGAAACGGGTGGCCGAGGGCGGTTTGTGCTCGAGCTGCTCGGCGGCGTCCACGTACGCTGCGCCTGCGCGTGCATCGGCTTGTAGTGCTGGAAGATCGCGTCCGTGCCGGAGCGCGGTCGCGGTTTCCCCTTAAACACCGTCGGCAGAAGCGGTGGTGGTGGCGGCGCTGGAGATCGCGCTGGTCCAATCGTGTGGTTCATTCTCGCGCTTGACGGTCGGCGACGGAGCTCCACGGGCGTGTCCACGCGTCGGTTCGTGCGCCCCTCTTTCGTGCGCTTCGTCCGGTGCGAGCCCAGATGCGCCGACAGCCGCCGCAGCTCCTCCTTGTTCCACGCAAACTCTGGGTGTTCGTTCTGGAGCTCGCGCACAAAGTCCGCCACGCGGTCCATGTCGACTGCATTCTTGCTCTTAGTCTTCCATCGAAACTCGCGCTGAAACTGTGTCCAGTGCTCGGACGGAGACGAGCCCGAAGAGTTCGACGAGCTTGCGTTCTCATTCGCATAATACTCTTCCTCCTCTTCGTTGGCATGCGCAGGCGATCCCCAGCGACCTGGAGGGCCTGTTGCGAGCGTCGAGTGGCGGAACACCGGTACCTGCTCTTCATTGGTTGACAAAATCGGAATGTCTTCGTCCTCATCTTCCTCGCCACCGTTCCGACGCATGCCCGCGTGATGCACGATCCTGTCCACGCACTCTCTGCAAAACGTCTCCTTCTCGGGACGCCGCGTGCGCACGTTCAGACGGAACACCACGCGCTTCTCCCGGCACTTGCCGCACACTTTATGCCGACAGCCCATGCAGACCTTGTGCTGCTTGGACAGGAACTTCGGTGTCGCCATGCACATATCGCAGCACTTGCTCGTCGATGTCATACGGTCCGCGTTCGTAGCGACGAGTGCCGAAAACGCCTTCGCGTGTGCGGATTCGAGCGAGTTGACCACGCTCAAAAACTTGTCTGCCACGATGAACTCCGAGATCGGCTGCGGCATGTTGCCTTTCGGATCGAATTCACCGATCATAAAGCAGCTGATCCACTCGTCACTCACGCGCCGATAGAGATAACAGAGCGACGTGTATGCGCGCACGAGCGTGCGATCGCGGTTCGCAGGCCACTCGGAGAGCTCAATCGACTGCAGCACATGATACGCGAAGTGGTTGCCTTTGCGGTCGACGATGCGACCCATGCGCTCGAACGTGAGCACATCGCGGTCGTGGACGAGCTGTCCGCCAGGTACTTTGATCGCGAACCACTTGATGCCGGAGAAGATCACGGGTGCGTCCAACGTACTCTTCTCGAACACGTGCACCATGGCGCCATCCAGGAAACGGTCGTTCAAAATCGCCTTCACCACACGCAGGTTCTCCGTGTCGTCGCAGTAGACGCCATTGATGATGTCTTCGACCGTGCCGGGGATCAAGCCACTGCACATCATAAGGCTCGACTTGGACGACGAGACGTCCGATGAGTCGTTGTCGCTGTTTGTGCTACTGTGGCTGACACTGGCGCTGCTCGAGAAATTCGCATACTGTGGCTGCTGCTGCTGTTGCTGCTGCACGGCGCTGTGGATACGGTCCTTGTAGACCAAGAGCGCGTCGCGTTGGCGCACGAGCTTCCACCTGTGCAGCGTGTTGGCGCTGTGGAACTCGTCGTAGTGCTCGAGTGCGCGCTGGATGAGGTCGTCGCAGATCTCCTCGTACTGCGCGCGGCGCTCGTCGCTGAAGCGGA
>JAADVO010001044.1:0-11078 GCA_023335655.1 Globisporangium spiculum
ACAATGAAGGTCGGCAATTTGACACGAAGGAAGAGCTCAAGTCTGCTATTATCCGAGGTTGGGCCACTGTGACCAGCGATTTGATGAACGCACTTGTCCAGTCGATGCCAAACCGCTGTCAGCAAGTTATCGAGCGCAAGGATGCATATAATATATATTAGATCGCAGTCAAAGCTTCATTAACATTCTTGTTACCAAATCTTACCGCGCCGTCCCATTCTTTTCATACCTTGTCAAAAATTATAATCTGAACGTGTGATGTTTTAGTAGCGATCCAAAAGCTCACATTTTGGGCGCTGATAAAGCTCTGTTTTGCGTATCGTTTGAATGCAACGAAAGTTTTCTAGCTTAAGTTTTGGCCATTTTTTTCAAAAAAACAAGTCTCCGTATAATTATAAGGCGCACTGTATAAGAGCATTGATAATTTCCTTGCACCAACGTGGTTCTTATATGGTAAGTTATCTGTACTTTTAAGTTGCATAAAAAGATGCTTCACAGATAGTTTGATATTTTTGAATAGCTCTAAACTTCAAGAAAATCACAAATCTAGCCTTTTGATATGGTTCCCGAGACCTTCGGACCCCACGAATAGGCACATTCGAAAGAGCAGGACTTGCTTCAAACATCATCTATAAAAGTAAATCGTGAAAACATATTTTGGCCGAGGTGTCAACTGTGACGACGATTTCTTGGCACCAAAGAGAGGTGAATTTTTAGCGAAATGGCTCAAAATGAAGCTGAGATAACGCATTTTATGATGGTGTACGTCACTGATTAGCCTAAATGAGCTCTAGAGATACTATTGTTCTGAGGTGTCACATATGGAGGTTCTTCTTCATTGAACGCGCTGGGGCTGTCGGGAGCCAATATTCTGTGGCTTGGGTATTTTCTCATGACTTGGTCAACAAAGAAAAATCTCAGCACTTTCTTTAGAAAGTGCCCCCCACTTTGGGGTCTCTACTAGGCGATTTTCAACCTTTAGCAAAGTGAAAAACAAGCGTCTAAAGCCCCTTGCTCAAATCCAACCAGCATGAATGCGCTCTAACGCAACAGCACATACCCATATTCGTCACTCATACTGTGCGACACACAGCTGGAAACACAATCGGGGTGCAACGAACACTACTCTCGCTTTGTTGCCATTGTTGATGTGCACGATGTCGGACGATCGCACGGCTGATGCCCTTCAAATTGTTACACCATTGAACGCCATCGCCAGTTGGAGGTTGTTGATCTCTTCCCGGAATCGTTCGACCTGCGCACTCTCCTCGCTCGCGTTCCAAAGCGCCGCAAGTCGACTTCTGCGCTCACTCTCTATGACGTGGGCACTGATGCGATCGAAGAGCGACTGGAACTGCAGCATCCACTCTTGCGACGCCAGGCGTCCCTCGTGCCTCTCGGACTCGACACGGAAGACGAAGCCGTCGAGATACGCGCAGAGCTCCCTGTTGCGGTCGTGCGTCGCGTCCTGCGCGTACTCGCAGAGCAGTCGGGACCCTCTCGTGAGCGCCTCGAGGAACGCGGCGGTCCCCGGCACCAGCACGCCTGTGTTGAACCGCAGGCCGCTGGGATCTGAGATGTTCGCCATGCTGGTCTAATGTGTGAAGGTGTCGATGCGCTTGCTTGGTCGACTGGAGATCTGGGAATGAATCAGTCCAAAGCAAGCGTCTCCCCCCACCTGCTCTCAATATTTCAACGCGACGACTGGTTAGCAAGACATGAAAGGAATCAGTCGTCGCTAGAAAGACTCTGGAAAAGCTGTGCTTCTAAATGTTCTTTTCGATCGATTCGCAGCCGGTAGAAGCTCCGGAAGCGCTGGATGCAGCGCGTGCGCAACGAACGTCTGGATTGTTGCCAGCTCGCCACGCTGTGAGCTTGCCATGCAAAATGGAAGGAACACGCGTCAAGGTGCGGAAAGGAAGAAATCTGGGAATGATCACTAACGTGCGTGCGTCAGGCGCCAAACTTGCATGCCTGTCGAGGACATACAACAGGACCTCATGTATGAGGTGCTTGGTGCATGGATTCTGCCGTCTCCAGCTTTTTCCTAATAAAATGCTGCTGTAATAGTTTTGTTAGAGGTCGAGCAAACCCTCTTAATAAGCATGTGCATGCCTATTTTGGAAAAGCGCGCACTACCGAGAAACTTATGGACCAACGTGACTGGTTAGAACAGCGCCAACTTGCCGATTCATCGCTCGCCACCGAGTTTGATCCATCGGGCTCGATCTCTGTGTGGAGGAATTTTTCAGCATCGTCGTCAAGTTTTGACTCGATTCCGCAGTAATCGAGAACGCCGTCAACGAGACTGAATTGTCTCCTCCTTCGATGCTGACACTTAGAAGGGAGGGACTGGCATTTGGTGGGAGAACTTGATCAGAACTCCTCAAAAGGCACTCGTAGGCTCTGGAATATCTGCGTGCAGCTGCAGAAGGCACCTCTGATAGAAAGCGAGCACCTGCTCACAGGCGCAGCCACATGGACGTTTCCCTTCACTGCTACATTTTCATTTGTCTTGTGGGAGACCATCCACACGGCTCGTTTTGTGCACATGGACACAGTTCTGAAAGTCCACGAAAACAGCAATGTGCTGGTGCTGATCCCTACATGACCAAAGAATTTCTACCATACATACTACAGTAGCAGTTCTTGGTGTCTTTGAACACATTCGGCTGCTGACTATAACCGTGCTTATTTACCGAAACGGTCACCGCATTGACGGTGCGCAGCGTGTACTTGCAGAGACAGAGCCCATCGATACGATCATGCGCACTACAAACCCCTGATGAACTTCGTGGATCGCAACATTGTTGCAGTCGCTTTCAACGTGACCAATACGTAGCCTTGCAATGACACTGTAGTTGGAAGACGCGTGAGGCAAAAAAAACTACACCAGGATTAGCTCTTTAGCCATCTCTCTTGACTGCAAGAGGGGAAAAAGACACTAGGACTACATTAGTAGGGCGAGTGTTTAGATGATAGCCGGAGCTCTGAAGTCTATCGATGAACTGAGCTACTTGACATCTTCAGAAACTTCTTGGCGCGAGCGTTGTTGGAAATGGTCTTGAGAAGCGCCAAGGCTCCCGTCTATGTGGCGTGGCGTTCACAGGTGGCGACGTGCTCGTTGACATCGTCGCTCAGCTTCTTGAAAGCACGCAGCCACATTGTCGACGGCTCACGGCCCTCGACGCACTCCGCATCCACGCGAACGAGGAACCCATCTAGGAAAGTCGATAGACTCTCATTATGTTTGCCTATCGTAGTCCGCAATATCGCCAAGCGCTTGTTGGTCTCATCAAGACCACGGAGCTCACCTTCGGGGATTGCTGCTGATGACATTGCATTTTTCCCATCAATGATTTCCGTATGTGAATTGTCGTGGTATCTGCGGATGATCAGCTTCAGAGTCTCAATTACTCGATTGAGATGGCTCCTCTTTGCGGGCGCGGTGCCGCACATTGATTGTATCAAGCTCCAAGCATCGCGTTCGATTTTTTGGGTACAGGGAGGCAGACTGTCGGTTTTGATGATATCAATCAGCGCTTCGTCTTCGAGTTCACCCATGGAGGACCTTGGATAATCGCTTCGAACATGCACATGCCAAGCGCATACACGAGCCCTTTGCCGCACTCACAGTGCTTCGTACGTTATGGAATCCGAAATCAGTGAGCTTCGCGCGCCCGTCGCTGGTCACCACAATATTTGTGCACGTCAGGTGACCATCAACGACCTTCTTGCTGTGGAGGTACTTCAACCCCACAGCAGTATCGAGAAGCAGCTACCACATCTTGGTTGCGTGGTCAGGATAGCGCAAGCACTCAAGCAAGTTGCCATGCTCGGCAGCCTCGACAACCAGGAGCGCTTGGCGACTCACGTGACAGGCTCCATGCAGCTTGAGGATATGAGGGTGGTGGTGTCGCGCGGCATCTTTTACCACTCCCGGGTCGTTTGAAAGATTATACCAGACTTTGAGGTCGCAGAAGAACACCTGGCTAGAGCGAGCGCCTCCTAGTCCGCACATCTTGAGAATCTTGACCACCACGGGAACTGATGGTTTCTGCTCGTCATTAATTCGCATCTGTAGCCTGCCAAAGTGTACTGATTCAAAAGATCCTTCATCAGCAGACTCGGGACTCCAATCCATCTTGTATGGAGGGATGAACCACTCGTCGACCTCGCCCAGTTCTTCGCCGAAATGCGCTGGCACCTTTTCGTAGGCAGACGCCAGTGTTCCAATCCACGCGATCTCGCTGGTCGAGTCGTTCTTGATCTCACATTTGAGTAGTGTCAGCGCCTCAACCACAGTGGATCGGTCAGGAAGCACTTCAGAGAGGTCTTTTGCCGCTTTCAACGCAAAATTGAGCTGCTCATCTCGAGTCAACACTAGCTCTCGCCATTCGCTCTCAGTGTCGTTATTCTCAAGCTCACCTTCCGGCTCGCTGGCTTGGCGTCCGCTTTATTCCGCGAGCTCATCCAGAAGCTGTCGGCTGATCTCCGTCTCCTACAGTTCATGTTGGCTTTGCGTGATCGCGTAGAAAATGCTTCGCGGCTGGGAGCTTTTCTAGCAGAGCGACAGCAGCAGCGAGAACTCCAACCGCGCGCTTGAACAGCCCAGCGCACAGCGTCGCATTCTCTCTCAGCTCAGCACACATCGAACCCAGCGTCTTCTCGATCAGCAGCCTCGACAAACCAAAGTGGTGGGTGTCACACGCCACACTCATGCGCTTCAACGCCTCCGCCGCAGTTACTGTCGTGCCATTCTCCAGAAGCACGCGAAGCACGCCCTCGTGATCATTTGTGCACGCCACGTGCAGCCCCGACGCGCCACTCGAGCCAAACACAAGCCCCACATCGTCCTACAGTGCCTGCGCCACCAACCCCACGTCGCCTGCGCGGCATGTTTCCAGGAAGCCCCCGTCGTCTTCGTCTCCGCTCGCCGCCATCTCGCCTTGCATGCGCGTTCACTTGTGCCTCACTTGCACAACCCCCGCTTGGAATAAGGATCCGAATACCGAATCTAGGGTGGTTTCTGCACCCGCCACTTCTAAAAATCGTAAATGAGGTAATTTACGGTATCGTTGGAGAGCGGCGCCTCCCTCACCACGAATCGAATTGACGTTGAGTCGCAAACACGACAAGATTGGGGAAGCTCCCACTTCAGTGGACATTCGTGTCCACGCTGGGTGCTAATGTGCAAAGCGCTGTTGGTTCAGCGACCACTCGCACAGCTGGTTCATGTCCACCGAGATCCCAAATGGAACTGCTTCCGTCCTAGGGTTACTTGGAAAACGGCCACCATTCGTTACTAGTGCTCATTTGTGATCTAAAAGTCCCACAACTAACACACATCCTCAAGCCTTCTACTTGGTGGTCGCATGGGCCAGCGCTTGTGACTGTAGACGCACTAACTAGTACCGCTGTGGACACATAGTAAGACAGAGGCCGTACTGGCACTGACCCTCTAGCTTCAGTTTAGCTCCATGAACCTTGATGTCCACGCAGATGACCATAGCTGGCGCGGACTCGAAGAAGTCAGTACGTCTGTGAGGACACAATTGCATATCAGCTTGAGTGGCCAAACCTGGCCATTCAAGAGCAAAATCATCACGGTTTTGGGACATCTCACACAAATCTTCTAATATTGAGATGTTAAGACATAATTTCGAGGTTGCTGGATCCAGTCATTCGCCGACAACCGCCGGAACTTCAGACACTCGCACAGCGCTACCGGCGGCGACTTCATCTGCTCTCACGCGGTGGAATGTCAGAGCGATCTGCAGAGTCTCGAGGTCGTGCTTCAACTTGCTTGCGTGCCTCTCGAACGACCAGTTCCGCATCCACATCGCGTACCGGTTTGTGTTCTCGTTCTCCTGCGCAAGCTGTCGCACGTGGGTCAGCTTCGCATGGAGCGTCCTCGCCCACGTCACAGACACGTATCGCTGCTGCGGCTGCTGCTTGAGGATCTCGATGTACATGGGGACGAACTTCTTGCGTACGATCTTGTTCACACAGGGGATCTTTTGCTTGGTGTCGTCGAGGAGGTAGTCAATCGTTTGGCCGAGACCTTCAAATTCCATGAAGTCCTCTACGGGTGTGTAGTCGAAGTTAGCAATATCATTCACAAAGAAGTTAGAGCGGTTTGGACGAAAAGAGGTCTGCTTCTTGTGTGATGACATCGCTTGCTTCGTTGCTTGAGGGTAGCAGGTGCTTGAGTGAGTGAGGGAGGGAGGGAGGCTCTGGGTGTAAATTGAAGAGTGAAGAATAAGTGAAAAGTTAATGGAGGAGCTGTGGGTTCCAGTTGCAGCTTGCGAGATGAAGAGAGGACAAAAACAAAACGTCAATGGGAAGCGAGGGCCTACCTGAATCCGCCGCAGCCATCCGCCAGCGCCTCTTTCCAGCATCTTTCTCCGAGCGTTGTAGGTGGAAGAGAGTTGAAACAATAGTTTTCTCACTAGGAGTGGGTTCACCACTTTCAAATCAGTCCCCGACTGTCCTTTTTTGCTACGGGAAACTTCCACAACTCGAATGGGCGGACCAACTCGGCCCTTCCTCTCTTGAAAGACTGAAACTTCATGATATGGTACAAACTTCATGGTATTGTCGAGGTGAGAGCCAAAGCTAACTTGTGTTCTTCATGGTTTGTCTTTCTTCGTGTCCATCACTCCTTGCTTGAGCATTTCAATTCCAGCATCCAAAGGAACCGACGGTGCGTGGACCTTTGGACTTTGTCGATCCACAGAGTTCATCTCGAGATTGATTGTTCATTAGGGTGGAAGATAAGATGTCCGATGGTAGGGCCAACTGACTGGTTGTGCTTCTTTGTTGTCAATTGCGAAAAGTGCTTTCATCTTTGTCGCTGGTGCCCATGTCTCCTTCCTTAGAGGGCTCATCAAATGACTGGGCACGTCATTTGTCCACGGTGACACAGTAATCCACCGTTACAGCAACAGTAGGCTGTGCGAAGTGCACCTCTGGAGTGAAGAGTGCTTTCTTTTCTCATAAATCATCCCGAACCCACTTCTTTGTGGTGCCTCCTAACTCAGAATGGCCAACGACCAGACCATTTGCGGTTGGAGATTTGATCAATTGACCATCGTTTCCCACGCTTGACTCAATGGAGGAAATTGTGTGCAGGATTCCGACGCATTGGGTGAACGAGTGATGCCACGAAATATGTGTGCTTGCACTTGACTCATTCCCAGCAGTTCGAGCCCAATTGGGAGCTGCTCAGGCGCACCGCATATTCACATCGAACCCAAGTCGGTCGCATCGCTCGAATCCCACCTGACAACTCGCAGCTGCGTGCGACCTTGTTCACTCGCTCGAAGTTCACGACTTTCCGAGTACACACACTTTGTCGGAGGATCAGAGGATTCGGGGATGGGCGCAGATGTCCTCCTCCGCTCATTCCATTCCGCGACGGTTCTTTTGCGTAGATGGGCTCTTTTCGCGGTCTCTTCACACTGTTGTGTGTGTGGACATGAAAGAACATAAGTGAGGAAACCATCAGATGGGGAGGGGCCTCTCCTCTCCAGTTCCGGAGCTGTTGGCTGCCCAAGGTGATCCACAAGGAGTGGCTGGCTGGTGCTTGCTCGACGACGAACCCGCCAATACTCATGGCAGGAGCCTCCCTCCAAGTAAGTGGTACAATATGCTACCCAAATCAACTATGCAGCCGGCGTGCCCCGAGAGCGTCGCAAAGGAGTGAGTTCTGACGGACAGAATTGGAGTGTGAGCAAAAGAAAGAGGGGTTGATGCGTGTGATTCTGAGCGAAGACCGACAACCTCACGATGATGCATGCACCGCGGATTGTGTGAGAACAAGATTGTTTTCAACACTGGCTGCGTGTGAAGAAGTACAGGAAGGCGCGGAGGAAGTGAGCGAGTACGAACGATACCAGCGACCACGAGTAGAATCTACACGTCGCAATACCAAGTATTAACTTCCCTTCGACGATGACCAAGATCACCAAGGGCGACCATCTTCTCCTGCTTCCTGAAGATGTGGAGATCAGCCTGAGCTCCCCTGTATACGCTGTCGTGTTGCGTGCGTCAGCTGGAGCAGTCCGCGTTCGGCTGGAAGCGGACGAGCCGTCAGTGTCCCACGAGATCACAATCCCGCGCAATGTAGCGGACTGTCGCTAGGTCAGCAAGAAGGAAACCACCGAGACTCAGACGTGTGGACGTCGCTCAAATGAAACGAGAGTGAGCGCAGCCCGATACGAGCGAGTATATCGGGACGGCATTGAGCAAGAATGATAGAGAGCTTCTTTTTTTCATTATCTTTTTTCCCCAACACTATCGAAGATGGAGAGTCCGAGACGGCATTGGGTTCTCTCGGCTGTCCTCAATTGCTCTTCATACAATGGAAGAAACTTGGCGTCGGTGGTGGCACTTGCGCGCTGTTCGCGAGGGCCGCTGTCCAGTGTCGCGCATCTTCCGTTTCAAGCGCGCATGTCCATGTGGAGTTGTTGTGCGCGCTCTCACTCTTGGTCGGGTTCATGAAGCGCTCGCGAGGGATGCCGATTCTCCAAATGGATACTCGTAGCGACGGACTGAAGCTCCATCCAAAGTCACGCGACTATTTCGCGGCGAGGCCTTCATCACGCGCAGATATAACATGGAGGAAATATACATCACGCATTCTCAAAGGCAACATACACGCGCATGCATCGTTGTCATCATTCCCTCACGAGAACAACGAGAAAGAGGAACAAGAGGTGCCGACACCGTTTTAGCTGATAGGCAGGTCAGCGAACGCCATTGTCGAGTGAAGCACCATGATGTCTTCGCGAAGCGCCTTAGCGCGATGAGGCGTAGAGAGCGTGGTGGAGAAGGCTGCCACCATGTCCCTGTGCTCGGTGGCGTTCGCATGCGCACAGACTCTGTCGCACACGCTCTGGAAACGCTGCGTCCACTCATCTGTGGGGATACGTTCTTCTCGCGCTTCCGACTTGACGCGGACGATCAGCGCCTCAAGCAGGTTGTAAAGCTTCTTGTTCTTCGCGTGCTCCTTCTTCTTCAAGTGGCTGCCGATCTGCTCGACAGCGTCGCGCGCAGCTTCCAGCGCGGGGATGAGCGCAGGCGCGAAGGCGGCCGTGGTGGCTCTCGTGAGGGCATAGCTTGCGTCCAGCAGGGTGCTACGGTAGCGGTCCGTAGCGGCGGAGGTCATGGTGCTGGGTCTGCTGCTAGTGCTGCTGACGTCGGAGTTGCTCGACTGTGCGTCTACTCTGTGAGCGGAGTGCTTGTGCTGTCGTGCGACTTCGAGATGAGATCTCGCCACATTGGGATTTGCCTTTGCTGCGTGACAATTAAATAGTTTTGGCCAATGGTAGCACGGTTTCACTTCAATCATGAGCCAGCATTGTGCCTAAATAGGCTCTACTACTAATTGCACAAGACAGGCGGCGGCGGCGGCTGTGCGTGGGCAAGCGAAGCTGCGTCGCGCGGAAGGGGGATGCTGTCGCTTCTGCTCCGTCGCGGCCACACGCGCTCGGCGTGATGGCGATGCGGACGGCTGCAGGCCTAGAAGCGTTTCTGCTACGTGTGTGCGTGTGTGCTACGAGCGACTATAAAGTGTGAGTAGATGTATAGGTGCAACAGATCTTTGTACGTCGTGTGGCTCTCTCGGGCGTTCGCGTGGGAGCCATCGTAATGCGGCAACTGACGCTGCTGGATTCTTGCTTGTCGCGCAGGTTTCTGTCTGTCTGTAGTTTGGATGGAGTCGCTGTCGGGCGCTCGAGCTAATACGCGTATGCGAGGTGCTGGCGGCGGACTCGAGGCGTAGAGCTGCCCAGGCATCTTGATTCCATCGTTCGCAGTGTGTGTTGCGAAGTCCACGGAGATCTGCGTGTTCGCGTCTGAGCTACGACGCGATGAGCGTGAGCACGATTCTGTCAACGCTCACGAATCCTGCAGTGACCAAGAACCGAGAGCCGATTGGTTTGCGATTAGTCAGTTTGCATTCCCGTGTAGAATGCTCGTCTCTGATGTTGTTTGTTGAACACAGCGGGATGTGCTAACTGTGCGAAATAGGGTGTGGAGGAGAGCTGAAGTTCAGGCGCGCAGTACGGGGAGCGAAGCGCAAGACGGCAACAGAACAGCAATGGTGTGGCTGTGTGCACACGGATCTCTCTCTGCGAGAAGCGCTCAGTTGCCTGACGTGCGGAAATTGTCGAGCGGCTCTGACCCAATAGGTGATGCTCAGAATTGGGAACGCGTTGGCTTGAATATTGTTTGCTCTTCACTGACATGAGGTCTTCTGGACTTGGTGCTGCTTTTTGATCGTATTGTGGTGTGTTTGCTAAAAGAATGGAGGTCACATTGGCATGCTTGCAGAGAAGACGTTGGCTCTTTACAATCTGCAAAAAAGAATATCGTTTATGCGACTCATAACGTTGCTACGCGTCTATCATTTCTACAGCAGCAGCGCGCCCAGCTCGAGCACACGCAAGTGCTGGCATTCCTAGCAATCAGCCACTTCCGACCCCTCGCGATCAGGTTGGTGACGACTGGCAAGCTCCGCTAATCCTCGTGAAAATATTGCCTGCTGGCTGTGGCGATTGAGCTCGTGCCGCAGTATCGTATTACAAGTGGTATCCCACAGATAGGTAGGACTGTAATTTGTCATGTTGCCACCCACCCAGCAGACCGAGGCGGCGTTGGTGCAGAACAGGGAAGAGTCCATTTCAGTCGGGAACATTTTTACACTGTTATCTGAATGTTGCCCTGGTCCACCACTGAACAGTGTCTTTCTTCTTCTGTGGGCTAAATCGGCTCGGAGACTTGAGGGCAGCATGCTGGCTTGGTATCGTCGAGTTTCTGAGACCGAACAGGCGAAGCAGCATGCTGGAGCTCCGTCCAAGTCGGCGAGAGCACGCTGTGGCAACGCAGCTAACGATACAAACGGTGTACTGAAGCAGGAACGGATATACGTTCTCCAAGGAGAAATACGCAAGTATATGTGGCTCTTCAGTCATCGTGGCTCTCGTGATGAGAGCGATATTCGGATGAAGACGCGGGGTCTGGCAGTGCAATCGGCTACCTGCTAGTCGGGGTGCTGGCAGAGGCTGCAGCGA